>JASDQU010027508.1:57327-80689 GCA_032191745.1 Picea mariana
TAAGTATGTATCTGTGTGTAATGGTGAATAATACAATTTATTATTTCATTTAAGACTGTGCAATGGTTTCTCCTCATTTCTCTATTTGAACTACTCAAGGATCTTTTGGGTCTGGTTCATAGTTTTGGTCATATCAATATGAAGGTCATTGAAAAGTAGCAACCTTGAAACACTTGGGGTTTGAGTTTTACTTTTGCAAGAGATGTTTGAAAAGAAGTGAACTTGTTTTATAACTCATCACCATCATTTTTAATGTAAAAATATCAGTGGATAGCTCTCAAATTTTAGATGCAGTTCAGACGAATGAGAAGAAAAGTTGAAATAGGGAATTCACTGCACAAAAATGTTGCCTAAGTGCTGAAAAACACAGTTGCGTAGCAAATGGAATTTACACGCTACACAAATGTGACAGGGGAACATATCAACATCTGAATCAACATCTAGTCATCCTCAGTTGTGTCAGGTGGTGTGCATCGACCTTAGAAATTAAAAGGAAGAACAATAGGGATTTGAAGATTTGATTCGTTAAGTGGTTATGGTGTAATTATTATGGTCAAATTATTTCCTATTTCCCAACAGGATGTTCTAAATCTGCTGCTAGCATATTGTGACCAAGACTCTCTCTTTAGTAAATTTTTTGAGCTCGTATCCCTAGGTACTAAGGAGAGCATTTTGTATATATTTCATAAATCTTAATATGGATGAGGGACTTGGAAGCATGCTTGGAATTTCAAATTTACCTTACCTATGAAATGAAAAATTGGTGATGGTTATTTGGTTTTTATGCCTGTCATTTTATGTTTTTATATAGACTTTGCTTCTGGAACGTCAAAAGAATAAATACTATTCATTTTGGTGGGGAAATAGAAGCATAGCTAAAGCATTTCCACCAAATTCTTTGCAAATTGCAAGCCACCAGTAGTGGTTGAGCCAAAAGTTTACATCTAACCTTTGAGTAAATCAGTGAAGTGTAAGAAGACTAAGAGTAGGGAAACATCAAATTTCATTTATTGTTTCATTTACTCTTAGAACTAACCTCTGTCAAGTTTGTAGCTGCCCTAGGTTTCAAAGACCTTAAGTAAGATAAGTACCTACCATAAATTGTGACAGATACCTTACCCAATGAAAAGTAGATTTTACAGGATCAGATTTTACATAACAGTAAATGTTGACGTGCAGATTTGGTATCTAACTATCAAATATATATTAAGATGAAAAAAACGTCTCATGGGATGTCAAATTCTAGGCCTTCTTGGAAGAGGAGGCAAGTCCATTATACATGTGTGTTGTTTTCCTAAATATCAATAAAGTCAATGCAGAAGTACAAGTCCATTCTACTTGTGTGTTGTTTTCCTGAATATCAATAAAAGTTAATGCATAAATACAATGCTTTTTTTGAAGTGGAGATTCATGATGGTGATTTTCTAAGTTTGTTTTTCCTATGTGTTCAGTTGTTTTTTTTTCCAGAAGAAAATTTCTCATTATATTAATAATATGGTATAAATTAGAATTACATTCACTGTTTCTCATGATGATGAAACTGCTCCAGTCCCAACTATATGATAATTTGGCCACTATGATAAACACCTCATAAGTCTAACCTCCGATTTAGATATCCTACTATTAGTCAATATAGAATCTATCAACACATTAAACAAAATGCCCAAATGCCAAAAATAGTCTTGTACTGTGTTTCTCAAGATCATTTATATAGAAATATATACCGTGGCGACCCCATGTGACCATCTATCCACTAATAATAAGTCAAATTCCCCGCCTTCTTTTGAATAGCACTTTTGAAAAGTAAATCAACCTCCTCATTTAATTATCTGAAAATATGAGTGAAATTGATTTGTGTAAATCCTTTAATGAGTTCGGCATTTATATCTTTCTAGCATTCCAGGGAAATAACTTGTAACTTTCCTTTGTTGTTAAGCCAGTATATAATAATATTGGATTCACCCAGTACTTGAAGATCCAAAATATTAAGTCTAGAATCTAGCGAAAGAGTAGCCCAGGCACTAAGAAATTCCTCTTTGGTATTGGTACCCTCACTACAGTTGTAGGTCCAAGTAAATTTGGTATGATCTGTGAGCTTAATCATACCACGAGCTCCACATAGTAGACCATTGTTTTGTGAGGCTCCATCAAACCAGGAAGTGTTCCATCCCTATTAGAAGGTAGGCTACAAAATGCATGGAGAAGGATCCTTCCTTGACCTTGATATCTCTAGACCACCCAAAGTCCTGTAGCAGACAATATGAATAAAAGGAGGAATTTGTTCAAAGATATCCTTGTTGCACACCAAACAAATGTGCCATCTAACCAAGGTCAGAAGATGAGTATAGGGTGACTCCTCATTTGTCCAATCCTCCAAAATAATCTGTAGTGAGGATCCCGACCAGATAGACTGGATCTTAAAAGAAAATGAGAGTTTGTGCCATACTTGTTGTGTAAATGTACAGTCTAAAAACATATGTGTAATAGATTCAGAGTTCAAATGACACATAAAGAAAATATTAGGTCCCTCCAAACCTCGGTGTAAGAGATTGTCCCAGTTCAATATCTTTTTAGCTACAACTAGCCAAATAAAAAGTTTGATTTTCAAGGGAAGATTCCAATGCCAAAATTGTTTTCTCCAGCCTATGCACTTTTGGGTCCAAATGGTAGATGCTATAGCATTATATAGGTTTTTTATTGTTATGTTACTAGATCGATCGCCTCCAATCTAGAGAAATGATTCATCTTGTTCCCCTAGTTGTATCCCCGCTCCAAGTAGAGCCTTACAATAGAAATGCCATTCAATAGCCAAGTCACCCGAAAGATCCAAGCCTATGCAATTTTTCCATCGAGAATTGTGAGTCCTCTAGCCTGTGAGACCCTTGGCTTGGAAGAGATAATATACATGTTTTTCATGTAATTTTTTCAAGATCCCCAGAGATAAAAAAGCAGATGCCCCTAATCCCAAAATTGCATCCTGACCAATATGAATTACGTGGCTCGATCCGAGTTTCCAACATAACCAATGTTGAATTTTATGAATAAATTTTAGTAGTGATCTCCAGATCGGAGAAACATTTGATAGACATGTAGTAGTATGTCTGAGCCAACTTAGGATTGTAGGATGTGTGATATATTTACCAATAATAACCCGATGCCAAATCCCATCTTGTGACAACAAACGCCAGAGTGAATTGGATGCCAATTCTTTGTTAAGCAGGAAAATTTCTCTTATCCCTCAACCACCCATTGATTTAGGTTTTGAATGGAATCCTAGTGACAAAGATGAAGATGCTTATTTTCACTACCACCTATCCAGAGAAAAGAAAAAAATCATCTGTCAAATCCTTTTTAATACAATACCAGGGATAGCAGCCAACACCATCCAGATGACTGCATGGCTCTCGAAAATTGATTTAATAAGAAAAAATATCCCTCCAAGCGATAACCACCTATTGCACCAATGCACAATCATTTTCTCAAATTTTATGACTAACCAACGCTAATCAACCACTTTATAACAGTCTGGTTTGAGAAAATATCCAAGATATCTTAGACCAGCTAAGAGCTCTAGAAATTTGTACAGGAAGATGTTCTTGTACATATATAAGCCCACCTCTGTAAACCCCGAGTAGTGTGGTATACTTTGTTGCATTGATATGGAGCCCCGAAGCACGACAAAAGAATTTAAGATTTGAGTCAATCTCCATCCATTCTTGTGAATCAACTCTGGTCGCAATAAGAACATCATCCATGAAAACAATATGCAGAATCGTGACCAATCTTGAAACCTTAATGCATGTAAGTTTCCTTGCTAGTAGACTATTTTTTAGTAGAATTCTTAGTCCTTCCATAGCCAAGATAAACAATAGAGGTGAGAAAGTGGGAAACCCTGCCTTAGACCGCTCTCATTATGGAATAATGGACTTGCCCCCCCATTCACTAGGACAACTATGGTCACACTAGAAACACAACCCATGATTCATCTCATGAAATGATGACCAAAACCAGATTGTAGAAGTATTAATCTAAGGAAGTCCCAATTAATACAATCAAAGATATTTTGCGATCAAATTTTAAAATCAATTCCTAGAGCTCTTTTGTTTGATGTTGTGTAAGACTTACTATGCAGTTCCTATTGCATCCAAAATCTATTGACCTTTAAGGAATCCCAATTGTTCTCCAAAGATAATGCAATATAAGTAAGGTTTAATCCTATTGGCAATAATTTTGGTAATAACCTTATAGAAAATATTGCATAGTGAAATATGATTGTAGTCACTAAGGGAAGACGTAAGATTGGTATTAGGAATAAGAGTCAAGAAAGTAGAGTTTAAAGTTTGATTGACCACACCTATGATCTTGGTATCCTCCACCATTTCCCACATATCATCGCCAACAAGTTCAAAGAAGTGTAGGTAAGACTCAATAGTTTAACCATCGGGTCCAGGAATTTTATCCCTTTTGAAAGTATTTAGAACTTTCCAGATATCCTCTTTAGTACATAAAAAATAAGTTGTTCAGCCTCCCTCTCAAAAATAAGTCTAGGAAAGAGTCCTATGATGGTTTCTTGGTCTATAAAATGTGTAAGTCCCCAATCACTATAAGAATTTAAAAAAAAATGGTAGGCCATTAATATTAGCTTGTCTTGTCCTGTAATAATCTTTGATGTGTTTGTCTTTAATTACCAAATATTCTTGTGATTCGTCCTATAGCTGGAAAAGTGATGAAAAAACTTGGTATTTTGATCTCCGCACTTGATCCAAATAGCTTTTCTCTTCTAACGCCAAAGTGCTTCCTCGGCCAACAAGAGTCTGTTCCGCTCCCCCTCAAGAGTCTTTAATTTTTGTTCAATTTCAGTTGGCCTAGTTCCCACATAATGTTCCTTGATTAGTGACTGAATATTATCTTTCGACTGTGTGAGTCTAAGAGTATTCTTGATAATATGTAGATGTGCCCAAATTTTTACTTTTAATTTTAAGTGTTTCAGCTTCCACGCAAGATGTCTCTGTACGTCAACTTCTTGAATAAAAGACTGGTCAATCCAAACCACAGTGACAAGCCGCTCAAAATCTAGGTCATGTAACCACACCGCGTTGAATTTAAAAGGATAAGTAGAGCGATGCGAGGAAGAATCCAGCTGCAGAAATATAGGAGCATGGTCCGAGAGGAAATGATATTCAACCTAGGATCTGTATCTTTTTGAAAGTTGAAGAAGATGTTCATAAATGAAAACATGATCCAGTCTCTTAGAGATACAATCTGAACCAGTTATACCATTCCTCCAAGTATGAACTGCAACAACTGACAATAAATCCACAAGCTTGTTGTTTAGGAAGATTTTTTTTAACTGTAAGGCTGTTGGATCTGGTAAAGAAGAGTCCCCCCATACCTCATTAGTTGATAAAATAAAATTAAAATCTCCCACAACAATAATATTAGGTTTATCCAGAAGGCCAAGTGCCGATACTTTTGTCCAAAATCCAAGCCTATCAGTACAAGAACCATAAACATTGAGAAGATTAACCTGTCATTTGTTTGCACAACAAGTACCTGTCATCAAAATACCACCACAACATAAGAAAGTTTCCAGGTCAAACATAATGGGATCCCAAGAAAAAATTAACCCACCTGATTTTCCCACAGAGCTAACAACACTAACAAACAACTGTGGTCTTATGCTATTGAAGAAAGTCCGAGCACACTGCTTGTCAACTAGATTTTCTTGTAAAAATATGATGCCAGGATGAGTTTTGTCAATAAGTCTCATGAGGGAGGAATTTTTTAGGGCACCACCCACTCCTCTAATATTGAGGGAGAGAAGTATCATGGACGGGACCTACCTAGGGAATTAATGCCTCTAAGCACTGAAGGTAAGATGAATCCATGGAATAATTATTCAGAAGAGTAACAGAAGTAGTAGCCTTTCTTCGAGCACTACGTGTTTTGATAGGTGAAGTTTCAAGTCCCAAACCACGAGACCAAGAGTAGTATTTCCCAGATGTGTCACAAGTATTAACACATGGAAAAGATATAGGTGTTATCGGACATATCGGTAAGTGCAGACACAAACATATCACCCTAGTTTCACCCCAAAACTAGAACAAAACAAAACAGAATATAAAACTTTCCCTAAGTTTCAATCATCAAGCATACTAACTAACAAGAGATAAATGACATACCTTTTAAATGTCGTTTGTCCTCGCTAGTGTCATCCTTGATCTATTCCAAGGCTTATGAGATGATGAACCTGTAAAATGACACAAGCCAATGAAGTGAAAGAAACAACAAATACTCAACAAAACCTATGTATGTGATCAAGGAGTCATACAATAAAATAAGACCAATTTTATGGTTAAGAAATATATCACTGTATTAAAAAATTTGGAAGAAAGATACAACCAGATTCCTTGATGTTTTCAGGTTCCTTCCAACATTTCCTTTCTTCCCACACACTTATGCTCCACGTATTTCAATATCAACAATCTATATTGACAAATATAATCTCAAATCCAACATACAAGATCCAAAAACTCCAAGCTACAAAACTCAAGAAATTTCCAACTCCAAAAGCTAGCTAACTTTTCCCATGAGAAATATTCTCCTTTTATAAGATGAAAAGGATAGGGTGAGGAGGTTAGGATGATCCCATGAGATCATGGATGTGACTTAGATCCAAACCGATCGGAGGTCACCTCACCCTTGAAGCTTCTATTATACAACTTTTAAGAAATTGCTCTGTTTCCTTCGTGTTAACACTCCAGGAAACTCTCCTAGGCTATATATCAGAGATGCCTGGTAACTTAATATTTTTGGTAACTATTTTCTAAATGATAGGTATGGGTTTGGATCAAGATGAATATTCTAATCATTGGATTGTACCTTCAAGACAGTCTAGCTATATTCATGCAATACAAGGCCTTCGGGAGCTATTATCAGATAGGTTTGTAAAACAAATGGATAAGAAAACCAAACAGTTAACCCGAACATACATAGGCAATATATATGATGGGTCAAAAAACTAGCCAGAGATGCTTATGATTCTTGCTTAACAGTCAAAAGTAATATGGCAGATACCATGGGACCATTAAACATATACAAAAGAACAAATTCAACTCATATGCATAGACAAAGATGAAGGAGAGTCTGACAATAAAAAATGAAAGAAACTTGTAGGCTTAATATATTAAAGAAAGTGTCTTTTATACAACAACAGTAGATTATAGAACTCAAAATCGAACCCTGTGTTCATGAAATGTTCTTGGCTTTATAGCACTTTACAGAGAGTTCCCAGATCCTAGATTAATGGATCAAATTTTGCCAAATATAGAAAATCAATAATTCACCTAAGTAGACTAGATCAATTCAACTTCTCGACTGATTGTTACGTTCTTCAGATTCTTGGCAGGTGTAGTAAGCCTTCTGAGGCTGTTGGATCTCATGCGATATGGGAGGAGTCAAACTTGACACCTGTTGACAGTCAATAGTCTTATCTCCTTGACAATAGATAACCGTTGCTTACCTTTTCTATCTTTTAAAACATCTTCAAAACCAAAAAAAACTCTTGATAGAGATGCCATTAATTATTTTCAATCGATTGGACTCATTTTTAAATCTTTTGAACAAGAAAAACTTGGATCTGTGCAAAAACATTAGCTTTCTTGCTTATTATTGCTTTCGATAGCTAGAGAAAATAGAATTTGGGTCGATTAGCTACCAAAATATCTGCTTTCGGTGGCTAATGAACAATCAATATGTTCACCTAAGCCACCAAAAACTAAGATTATCAAAATTTCAAAAAATACCCTTGTCTCAGCTCAAAAACTCCTCAGGACTGATCTTTTTAGGCCTTTGTATCTTGCTCAAAATTTATAGGGTTACTGGCTGCTTCTAGTTCATTGCATTGAACTTCCACCTCTGTAAGGGTCTCAAGAGAAGCACGATCTTGGTGTTTTGAAGCCATTGCTTTTTTTCTCAAAGCCCTGACCTTTTTCTTCAAACCCCGTGCTACTCTCCATAAGTTGTTGTAGTCCTTTACAATCTTGTTTTTCTTTGTAGTATACCTAGGGAGGTAATATGGGGTACCTAGGGAGGCACCCAGTGGGAATGTCGTTATGTGTTATTAGTGGAATTCATTTAATATATGGGAATGTGGCCATTCAATGTAAGATGGACTAGGTCCACTGTATTAATAAAGGCCCACTATGGTAGTTGGATGTAATAAATGTGAGAAGGCTCTCTAGAAGGTTCCTAGGATATAGGGAGAGCTATATAAAGAAGTGTAGGCTGTACAATCACAAGCAATCCTTGGTTGTACAATCACAATATTCTTCACTATGTTTCATTACATTGCCTACACTTCTTTAAATAGCTCTCCCTATCTCCTAGGAACCTTCTAGAGAGCCTTCTCACATTTATTACATCCAACTACCATAGTGAACCTTTATTAATATAGTGGACCTAGTCCATCTTACATTGAATGACCACATTCTCACATATTAAATGACTTCCATTAATAACACATAACTACATTTCCATTGGGTACCTCCCTAGGTACCCCATATTACCTCCCTAGGTATACTACATTCCATCCCCCTTCACATGTTTCTTCCTCGAAACATGAGAAGAAACCATACAATATGACCAGCTAAGCAATGTAGCCAACTGGTACCAAGTACGACCATCCATCCATCCCAATGGAAGTTGAACATGATGTCTATATGCTACCTTTCCACCTTGATCTTTCTTTGCATCATGTCGGGGTTTCCATGGGATTGTTTATGTAGCTTGAGCTCTTCCCATAGTGTCGGTAGTCCTCCATGCACCTCTTGATCAGTTTCCTGTCTGGTGCCCTGTTGGTGCATAAATGTGTTCATGCACATGCCCTTGCCTTGATGACTTTTGCATCTCTATATGATGTGGATGACGATATACAACAACTGTAGGAATTTGTTCTTTTTTCTTCAAATCTGCAACACTTTGTGTCTTTGAGTCAATGGCCTCCTTAGCTTTCTGATTATGTCCTTCTTGTAGTTTTGCTTCATCTCCTTCTGTAGACTCTGCCTCTGATTCAACTTCAGACTGGGCAATAATTTCTTTGCTAGCTTCCATGGGTCCATATTTCTTACTAAGAGACACATCCTGCAATGCGATTTTCTTTTTCTTGTACCACAACTTAAAAAACATCTTTTGCACATTAATATTAATGGTACCGACTGATTTGATCCAAGGATATCCCAAAACAATATCCACTTCATCCATATCCATAGCATAAAAATCTGAATGCAACACAATTTATCCATGGTAATCTTCAAATATTTAAAAATTTGAACATTTTCACCCTCAACATGTGTGCTTTGAATATTCTTTATTAGAACTTGCAATCTATTAACCAACTGAACATTGATAAAATTATGCATGCAACTAGGGTTAATATAAACAACGATATTTTCTTTATGAATACAACCATGAACCTGAAATATAGATTTTTCACATGAAAATAAACTCCTGGTTCTCTCTTTCTCCTTATTTTCTCCATGATACCACTTGTCTAACAATATTTTTTCAAATTCTCCATTGGAGAGTGTCATCATCTCCTTATAATCAAGCGATTTCCACCAAATGGCAGCATCACATTGTAATTTGAGATCTACCCAATGGGGCCAATTCTCTTCCCATGCTGAATTTATTTATTTAATGAATGATTCAATACTAGGGCCATCACATTTCCCTGTAAAATACATCTTTCTATGAAAAGCCCCAAAAAATAGAACAATAAGTTACGACAGAAAATCACGATTTTTTCCGGAAAACCCTAAAAAACAGTTGAATTTAAAATGCTCATAACTTTACTTTCCGAACTCCGCTTCGGCTAATATTTTTTTTGAAATTGGGTATTTTTATCAGAGGAATTCAAATAACCAATTTTTGTATCAAAATTCAGCTCGTAAAGATTCATATCTCAACTTGAAGTGTGTCTCCCTCTTTTTCTTCCCTAGAAAACATTCTGCAAAAAGAGAAAACAAATCTTCCCTTCTTTGGCCAAGGAAAGTGCTCTGATACCGATTGTTAAGTACCTATACCAAATATGAAAATATAATTAAATAATACCAAGAATAAACCATAAACCATTCACCATAACATGAACACAAGAAATAGAGAAAACCCTTGAGGTAGGGTAACACCATATATTAATCCTAATGGAAGGATAAAACTCCTCAAGCAATCCTTGCTTGTACAATCACAATATTCTTCACTATGTTTCATTACATTGCCACAGACCAACTACCATAGTGAACCTTTATTAATATAGTGGACCTAGTCCACTTTACATTGAATGACCACATTCTCATATATTAAATGACTTCCATTAATAACAAATAACTACATTCCCATTGGGTAACTCCCTAGGTACCCGATATTACCTCCCTAGGTATACTACAATGTAATGAAAGAGAGTGAAGAATATTGTGATTGTACAAGCAAGGATTGCTTGAGGAGTTTTATCCTTCCATAAAGATTAATATATGGTGTTACCCTACCTCAAGGGTTTTCTCTATTTCTTGTGTTCATGTTATGGTGAATGGTTTATGGTTTATTCTTGGTTATTTCTGAAGTATATTTGAAGATCTGGTTTAGGTACTTAACATTCTTTTTCTTCTCATTTATTCTATCATGGGCTAGTCTTTCCAAAGATGAATTGTTTTCTGCAAAGTTTTTTTATAGGGCTTCATACCTGGTTTTTATTACCCTTTCAAGCACTTCTTGCTCGGCTAGCTTCTTCTTAAGCTTCTTGATTTCTTTTGATGTATTCTTCTTCACTTGTTTGCTAGATGAGGCCTCTAAAATTTTTGGCTCTTGTTCTTATTGGGGAGTAGGTGATGGAAGGTTCTCATAACTTGTTGTGTATATGTCCACAAAAATAGAGTTGTCACGCTCTGTGGTAACTGAATCCTTGTGCCCTGTTTGCAACTGCTGCTCTTCATCTTCTGAGTCTATGTAAGGGAGATTGAGAATGTTTTTGTTCACTGAGAATTCATTGGCCTCTTCTTCCTCACTATTAAAATTCAATTTCTTCTTTGTTTTTCCCAGCCTAGAGGAAGGAGAGGGTTGATTGATTGGGGTTGGAGAGATAGCTCTTCTCTTCTTTCCACTTTTGGGAGTGGAGGATTTCTTGGAATGAGGAATCTTTTTTCCCTCTGATTGAACCTCAGTCTAGAAATCAGTCCAGAATAAGAAATAATTCCATTCTTTACCCTTTCTTTGCAATAGCTCACAAACCAACAGTTTGATTAAACTATGGTGGGATAATCTACCTGCAACTTGACTAGGTTTGGCCTTGACTTGATGAGCCATCTTGGATAAGATTCAGTGGAGGAAATAGGTTAGATTAAGTGGTTTTCTTCCTGTCAAATGGTTTATAATTTTGAAATGATAAATCATCACCTTGTTGTATCACCCTTCACAAGTTATATAAACCATTATAGCCTTCAATAACTACTGCCATTTCTCTTCAAGGAAAGATGCAATAATATCTTTCTTCCAAATCAAACCCCTATGTTCTGGTTTTAAATAGGTCCTGAATTCAACATTATTAATCACAGTGGTTTTAAACCATTTCTCTCCAGTCATGGGAATATCTGTAACTTCAGCTATGGGGGGCTCATCAATTTCAAATTCATCCTGGCCGATGATTGCTTTCTTTCCATCAAAATTGAGAGCGAAAGCCTCCACCACTTGTTGATGAAAGCTCTATAATATTTTGCAAAAATTGTAACACCCTGGATCCTTGAACATTTGACATACCTCGGTATTTGATTCTAGGTAACCGATATCGTGAAGCTCCATCCTCAGTGTCAACATTTCTTTCTTCATTTTCCACGACGTTTTCTCACACCTGTGATCGAAGGAGTGGATTTCAGGAAGATTTACACTGCGTAAACTTAGCGAAAATCAACTCGGCTAAGATAAAATCCAGATAACTAGGGAGAGATTTTGAACGTGGCATTGATTGCAAGGAGTGTGGTGAAACGGTTGATGATGTGCAGAAGTCATGGAGAATAAATTAAATCAATGGGAAGTACATCAATGTATTACTTAATGATATAGTGATCAGGAAAGATTCACTCATATCATAGTGAGATCATATTTCCAGTCATGAACGGTTCTTTCTCCAGTCCTTTTGGTGGCTCGTGCAATCATGGAAACATCGAACCCATTGTTTGAAACATGTGATAGGACGTGCTTGGTCTTTACCTGATTCAACGATTTCAATGGCTAAAATGGCCCTGGATTCCTTTATTTAATCTTTCGAAAGCTAAGGCTTTCGGTGGCTAATGAACAATCGATATGTTCACCTAAGCTACCGAAACCTGAGATTTGAATTAGATCAAACACAAACTAAACAAACTTTTACTTAAACTTTATTACATGGGTAAATCTTTGAAAAATGAACCTTTAAACATTTAAAAAGTACCTTTTTAAAAGACTCCCTATCACCTAAAATGCAAAATCTCAATTGATTTATTTGAGGAGATAACACTGGCTCCTATTGGGGGTCAAAGCCTCCCTGTGAGGTTTCAAGAACCACATAACCAATGCCTTTCTTGAGAAAAGAAAATTTAAAACTATCTACTAGTGTTTCCATTGGGCATGGAGTTATTCTGTAAAAACAAAAAGCTGAAAAATAAAATTACAATGACAAGGCTCCAAAGCCTTAGATAAAATAGAGTTTCAGAAAACACCCGTTAACTAGGCCACCAAACATTTCTTCACCTCCCAGAATTTGGAAAATGAAGGTGTTGTTGTGCTGTACTTGAGTTATCATGAAAGATTCAGTCCACAAAGAGTTAAACTTGCCATGTTTTCCTTTATCTTGTCTGAGGGCGTCCCATTTCAGAACCCAGTCACCAACCTAAAAATCATCCACCTTTGCCTTTCTATCAAAAGTGTCCTTGATCCTCCTTTTATGAGCCTATGATTCATCCACCAAATCTTCTCTGACCTGCTGCAGTTCTACCAAGTCAAGCATTCTTCTTACCATATCATTTGATTTAGTTTTCTCTTCCTGAAAAAATTTAGCCGCTGGTAAAACTAGTTGAATAGGGAAAATGGCATCAGTACCATAGACCAGTTTGAAGGGAGAATTTCCTATGGATGTATTTTTAGTTACTCTATCTGCCCAAAGAGAAAAATTTAGTTTAGAATCCCAACTCTTTTGATTCTCCTCCAACAAATTTATGATGATTCTGATTAGACTCTTATTGGATGACTCTGTAAGGGCATTACCTTGAGGGTAGTAGGGGGTAGAAT
Organism: Picea mariana; assembly: GCA_032191745.1. NCBI lineage: Eukaryota > Viridiplantae > Streptophyta > Pinopsida > Pinales > Pinaceae > Picea > Picea mariana. The sequence goes on from JASDQU010027508.1 coordinate 70,639, forward strand.
GTACCAATTGAATGCCCGTTGATTTACACATGTCAACCAATGCGTTGTATTTGAAAGCTTTTGCATTATCTATTACTAGCCTTTTTGGGAAACCAAATCTGCTCAGGATGTTCTCATAAAGAAATTTCATGAAGACCTGATGAGTGGCATTCCTGGTGGGGATTGCCTCTATCCATTTTGTCAAATAGTTAGTGGCTGCCAAGATCCATTTATGTTGACCACTAGATGAAGGATTAATCTCACCTATAAAATCTAAACCCCACTACTGAAAATGACCATTCACTATAACAGGTCTCAGGGGTAGATATTTTAGTTGTTGTTTTCCTGTGAATCTTTGACATTTATAACAAGATTTCACAAAAGCGCACACATCTTAAAAAATAAAAGGCCAATAGTACCCAACCCTTAAGATCTTATGAATTGTGGTATTCCGGTAATGGTGGCCTCCACAAATACTTGAATGAAACTGATGTATAACTTCAACTGACTCTTCTTTGTCTAAACATCTTAGTAGTAAAGCAGGAGGATATTTCCAATACAAAAGATTATTATAAATGCAAAATTTGATTTCTCTGAGATTAAGGGATCGGGCTTGAGTCATGCTAAGTTTAGGAGGAAATTCCAACTTTTGTAGAAAATGAATAATACTTGAATACGAATCACATGAAAACAAATTCTAGGCCACCTGCTGGTTGTTATGTTGTCCTTCCACTACTACCTCTATATGCAAACTTGTTGAACTTTCCCCAATGAAATTTATGTCCAAAAGATCACAATTTTCTTCTGTCAAAAGCTTGGCAAGGCCTTGGCCTTTTACCAGCTTAGTGGGATTCACTTCTATGTTGAACTCAATTAGCTTTGCAATCCATTTAAATCTCTTCCCATCAATATCAGGCTAAGTCAAAACATCCTTCACAGAGGATGAAGGAACATAGGTGATAACCTTTGCATGGAGGATATAAATTATGAAAGATTTTAAAGACTTAATGAGAGCATAAGATTGTTTTTCTATAATATCATACCTTAGTTCAGCGTCTCTAAGTGTTTTGTTGAAAAAGTCCACTGGGTGATCAAGACTTTGATCATCTTTTTGTAACAAGACTACTGCCACAGTGTCATAGGAAGCAAAGGAAAAAATATAGAAGTTCTTGGTGCCGGACTGATTAGAGTGGGGGATTCCATGATAGCTTGTTTGATGTCCTGAAATGAACTTCTTGCATTGTCTGTCCACTTTATCTCGGATCCCTTTTATAACATAGAATTTATGTTTTTCACTAACTCAGTGAAATTTGGAATAAATCTTCTGACAAAATTTATCTTACTGAGTAGAGATTGGATATCCTTCTTTGACCTTTGTATGGACAACCTTTGGATTGCTTCCACCCGAGTTGGATCAATTTTCACACCTTCTGTTGAAATGATGTGGCCTAGTAGCTTGACCTTATTGAGAGAAAAATGGGACTTTTAGGGGTTCAATGAAGTCTCAAACTGTCTGCATTTCATAAATACTATTTTCAGATGCTTTAGGTTCTCTTCATGACTACTGGAATAAACTGTAATGTCATCAAGATAGGTGAGGAAAAACTTGTCCTTTTCTCCCACAAAATCTATGTCTATGGCCCTCTGAAAAGTGGCCTCGACATTCATCAATCCAAATGGCATCTTGGCGTACATGAAGGTACCCCAAGGAGTAGTAAAGCCAGTTTTTTCTTGGTCATTAGGATGTACAAAAATCTAGTTATAGCCTGAGAAACCATCTAGGAAAGACATGATAGTATCCTCTGAAATTCTTTGCAACAAATGTTCCATCTTGGGTAGGGTATAGTTGTATTTCTTTGAGCATTTATTTAGATTTATAAAGTCAACACATAATCTAATCTCACCATTTTTCTTTCTCACTATCACTAGATTTGCAATCCATTTAGAGTATCTTAAAGGGATTATGATTTTGGCATCAAGAAGCTTTTTGATTTCTCTTTCAATTATAGGCAATAGGAGAGGACTGATAGGTCTCGGTTTCTATCTGAAAGGGATGGTGTCTTTCTCAAGGGGAATCTTATGTTGAATGACCTCAGGGTCATAGGTTTTCAAATCACTGTATTTCCAAGCAAAAACATCAGTGAATTCCTTCATAATGCTACAATATTCATACCTCTAATTGGTGTTTAATTCGGTGGATATATTTATGAACTTAGGATGATTTTGGCTTCCTATATTTTTCTCATGGATAGCAAGATATTTCTCCTTCTTATCAGGTTTGTAGGGGACATCATTATGATCAAAAATCTTCTCAAGAGGCACCAAACCCAGAGGTATATAATTGTTGGACAGTTGAACAATATCATGCTGACCCATTTTTCTTTTTAGCTTAGGCTTGTTGGATTCCTATACATTTTGATTTTTCTGGTCAATATGCATATCAGAAAATTCATCTACCACCTGGAGAAATCTACTAAGCTCATCATCATCTTAAAATTTTTTCCAATATTTAATATTGTCGGGCAGGGATGGCCTATATTTGACTTGGATTTCATAATTGAGTCTAGGAGGCATTGGAGGAATAAACATATTAGCTGAAACAACAAGGGAATCAACAAGATGATTCATAGCTTTGGGTACATAAGAAATGTCAAAAATGGAAAAAGAGTCCCTGATTTTCCATACCTTTTCCCTGTATGCTTTCAATCTGACATGTTTTGCTTAGAAAGTACTGTTTACTTGTTGTATGATGACATCCACGTCTCCAAACACCTTTAATCCTTTAATTCCCATCTCCTTGGTAGAATTTAATACCAATAACAAAGCCTCATACTCTGCTATATTGTTAGTAGTTTTGAAATCAAGTTTAAAAGACAAATGCATAGCCTCCTTCAAAGGAGAAATCAAAACTACACCTGCACCAGCTGAGTCTTTGGTACTGGCACCATCAAAGAACATGGTCCACATGGGAATACACTCCTCATCAGTCTGCTGATAAGTAGGCTTTGTGAGCTGCAAATGAGTTGGATGAGAATCATTTATTTGTAGAATGCACGAGCCAAAGCCGTGTCTAAAGAATAAATGGGATGATTTACATAATTTTTCCCATCACTAATGATGTAGGCAAGTTGATTCTCTTTGTAAAGTCTTTTTACCTCTCCTCCAAACACTGGGACTATGGAATACAAAAGATCCATATGCAAGGTACCCCTTAGTCTTTTGCTCCATGAATGTGACAAGAGGAGGCCGAACTTGGGTGGGATATCAGCCACTACAACGTCCATTACCATGTTTCTCATTGACAACTGGGTAAGGTTTATAACAAGGTCTTTTATGAGGCTGAGGCATCTGACTTTCCTAGAGTCAAAAGAGAAGAGGTCATGATAAGGTTTTGTGACGTCAAGCCCAAGTTCATCCATCACTGCTTTAGGCATAAGATTGTGTGACGCTCCCGAATCAAGCAAGCAGTTGTGAAGGATCTTGTCATGGATATTTAGGGATATGTAGAAGGGTGGAAAAGAGTCATCTTGATCTTCTACCATAGGTCCTATAGTCATTGTTGGCTTATCATCTTGTAGGTTTACGTAATCAATAGTTAGAGGAGTCTTTGGTTCAAGGGACTTTAGGGTAGCAGACTTGAAAATGTCATTCTTCATAAGTTCAGTCAATGGCATAGGTATTTTTACTTTCTGAATTTCTGATTCAAAATTGAAAGAGTATGATAATCTATTTGAAGTTTTTACCTCATTAGGAGGAGCTCTGAGGATGACTTGCTCCTTGTCTTGGGGATGCAATTGCTTCTACTATTGTTTTGTAGGAGTGGAGGTCTGCTTTATAGGAGTAGCAGGCTTCTTGGAAGCAACTTCTTTCTTCTTCCCGAGAGAAACAAGCAATGGATTTGAAGAAACAGTCTTAGATATTAAATTGTAACCTGGTTGATCATCTGTCTGATAAAAGGATTCTTCAATGCTTGCCTCATGAATCTCTTCATCCATCTGGGCTTCCTCATAATCCACTTGTGTCAAAAAGGAGGAATCATTTTCATCCCCAAAGCAATTGATGTCATCTTCTTCTTCAACTTCGTCATGAGGTAGCTCTTGTTCTTCTTCTAGCATTGAATTTTGGAAGGGGGCCCTAATTCTTTGATCATCAACTGCATTATTGTCTCTCTAAAGGAGTTGGACCTTTTGGTTGTTCCTTCTGTAAGGGAATGCATTGGGATTCCTGGGAGAATAAGCATTAGGCTCTTTAATTCTTGCTGGCTGCTGACTTTGAATTTTCAATTTTGACAATTCCGAGGTCAAGTTATCCAACATCTTGGCCATCTTTTCCATTTTGGTATTTGAATAAGAAGGGGAGTCAGCAGAAGACTTCTTTCTCTCAAATTTTCCCTTAAGTTTCTGACATGCCATAATATTATATTCAACCTCAAGAGAAACATCTTTCATTAAAGCGAGTGTGGCTGATATTATTTCTCTAAGGATTAAGAAAAATTATGGATCAAAGGCAGAAGAGTAAGTGAACTTTGTTGATGCATCAATTGGCTTGATCTCTGTAGGGATCTTTTCGAACATCTTATTGAATCTTTCGGTGAAGTCTAAGATCGACTCCCCATTTTCTCTTCTTAGATTTCCGAATTCAGAGATGTAATACAAGAGATCTCTTCTTTCTCCCAAGTGTTTCAAAAACACCTCATCTAACTTCTCATGCCTGTCACTAAATTTGTTGGTAGTTCCTTGAACCACTTCTTGGCTTGGCCATCCATGCTTTGCACAAAAATTCTGGTCCAAACATCTTCTTCTGAAATGTTAATGTTCTCAACATAAGCATAAAAATATTCTATATGTTCTTCAACAGTATAATCCCCAGATCCAGTAAACTTCGACATATATTTATGATAATCTTCTATTAGCATGGATGATAAGGGATTGGGAAACACAAGAGGGGCATACCTATTTGCTAATATTTGTTCCATATTGGTCAAAGGGACAACCATGGAAATCTTGGGGGATGATGTAGAGGAAGAAACTTCAGAAGATGAAGGCTGAGATGGGATAGGTGAGCCTATAAACAATGGTTGTCTTACTTCACTGAGGAAAGAAGGAGAAACAATGGTAGGATGACTACCCTGGGCAAAATTTCTTGAATAAGGTGAAAAATAAGAGGCTCTGTAAAAATGATCGAGTAGTAAGGCTAAGTTTTATTCACCCTTAGAGGAAAGATATTGTAAAATATCTTCAATAACGAGCATACTAGTATGAGTATGGAATACACCCTCTATAGGCTTAGTTGGTGAAGAATTCAAAGAAGAGTAAGAGTCCTTTTGTTGAGGGGATCCTACAACTTCTTCTCTCAAATTGGATGTAATAACATGCTCAGAAATAGAATCTATAACATCAAAGGAGATTGAAGGGTCCTCACCCTTCAAACTTTCCGACACAATTTCAATTTTCTGAGAACTAGAAGTTTTAGCAGAAGGGGATTTGACAAGAGGTTCTTTAGATATAACAAAGGAAGTGTTTGTTGAAATACCTAGATTATATGCTCTTGTAGATCCAGAAGTTTGTCTTTGCAAAGATTTTCCCCTTCTGATGATCTTCTCAGGATCTGGAACTGGTGCTTCCAGTGGTCTTTCTTGGTTAGCCCTGGTGTGAGCTCTTCTTGAAGCCACTTCGTTCCAATGGAGTCGCCAGATAGATGGTTACAACCCCAAAATGTGTCCAAACTTTGTGTATCATCAAAGTTGGATCTTATCGTCTCCTAGGGCAGTCGAGCTTCAGTCTCTTCTCCCTGGCAACAGAACCAATTTGTTATCACTCCAGGAAACTCTCCTAGGATGTATATCAGAGATGCCTGGTAACTTAATATTTTTGGTAACTATTTTCTCAATAATAGGTGTGGGTTTGGATCAAGATGAATATCCTAATCACTGGATTGTACCTTCAATACAGTCTAGCTATATTCATGCAATACAAGGCCTTCAGGATCTATATTTAGATAGGTTTGTAAAACAAGTGGATAAGAAAACCAATCAGTTAACTAGATCATACATAGGAAATATATATGATGGGTCAACAAACTAGCCAGAGATGCTTATGATTCTTGATTAACAGTCAAAAGTAAGATGATAGATACCATGGGACCATTAAACATAGAAAAAATAACAATTTCAACTCATATGCATAGACAAAGATAAAGGATATTCTAACAATAACAAATGAAAGAAACTTGCAGGCTTAATATATTGAAAAAAGTGTCTTTTATACAACAACAGTATATTATAGAACTGAAAATCAAACCCTATGTTCATCAAATGTTCTTGGCTTTATAGTGCTTTACAAACAGTTTCCAGATCCTAGATTAATGAATCAAATTTTGCCAAATATAGAAAATCAATAATTGACCTAAGTAGACTAGGTCAATTTAACTTCTCGACTAATCTTTATGTTATTCAGATTATTGGTAGGTGTAGTAAGCCTTCCGAGGCTGCTATATCTCATGTGATATGGGAGGAGTCAAACTTGACACGTGTTGACAGTCAACAGTCTTATCTCCTTGACAATAACTAACCATTGCTTACCTTGTCTATCTTTTAAAACATCTTCAAAACCAAAAAAAACTCTTGATAGAGATGTCATTAATTATTTTCAATCGATTGGAACTGTTTTTGAATATTTTGAACAAGAAAAACTTGGATATGTTAAAAAACATTAGCTTTATGCCTTATCAGTGCTTTCGATAGCTAGAGAAAATAGAATTCGGGCTGATTAGCTACCAAAAGCTCTTCTTTCGGTGGCTAATGAACAATCGATATGTTTTCCTAAGCCATCGAAACCTAAGATTATCAAAATTTCAAAAAATACCCTTGTCTCAGCTCAAAAATGCCTCAGGACTGATTTTTTTAGGCCTATGTATCTTGCTGAAAATTTGAAGGGTTACTGGTTGCTTCTGGGTCATTGCATTGAACTGCCACCTCTGCAAGGGTCTCAAGAGAAGCATGAGCTTGGTGTTTTGAAGATATTTCTTTTTTCCTCAAATCCTTGACCTTTTTCTTCAAACTGTCGGCTACTCTCCATATGTTGTTGTAGTCCTTTACAATCTTGTTTTTCTTTTACTTCTCCTTTATGCTTTCATGGGCTAGTCTTTCCAAAGCTGAATTGCTTTTTGCAAAGTTTTTTGATAGGGTTTCATACCTATTTTTTGTTACCCTTTCAAGCACTTCTTTCTCGGCTAGCTTCTTCTTAAGGTTATTGATTTCTTTTGATTAATTCTGCTGCACTCATTTGCTAGATGAGGCCTCTGCAATTTGTGGCTCTTGTTCTTCTTGGGGAGTAGGTGATGGAAGGTTCTCATAACTTGTTGTGTATATGTCCACAAAAACAAAGTTGTCACGCCTTGTGGTAACTGAATCCTTGTGCCCTGTTTCCAATTACTTCTCTTCATCTTCTAAGTCTGTGTAAGGGAGATTGAGAATGTTTTTGTTCATTGGGAATTCATCGGCCTCTTCTTCCTCACTGTTAAAATTCAATTTATTCTTCATTTTTTCCAGCCTAGAGGAAGGAGAGGGTTGATTGACTAGGGTTGGAGAGATAGCTCTTCTCCTCCTCTTTCCACTTCTGGGAGTGGAGGATCTCTTGGAATGAGGACTCTTTTTTTCCCTCTGGCTGAACCTCAATCTGGAAATCATTCCAGAATAATAAATAATTCCATTCTTTACCCTTTCTTTGCAATAGCTCACAGACCAACAGTTTGATTAAAATATGGTGGGATAATCTACCTGCAACTTGACTAGGCTTGGCCTTGACTTGATGAGCCATATTGGATAAGCTTCGGTGGAGGAAATAGGGAAAATTAAGTGGGTTTCTACCTTTAAAATGGTTTATAAGTTTGAAATGATAAATAATCACCCTGTTGTATCGCCCTTCATAGGTTATATAAACCGTTATAGCCTTCAATAACTGCTGCCATTTCTCTTTAAGGAAAGATGCAGGAATATCTTTCTTCCAAATCAAACCCCTGTGTTCTGGTTTTAAATAGGTCCCGAATTCAACATTCTTAATCATAGTGGTTTTAAACCATTTGTCTCCAGTTGTGGGAAGATCTGTAACTTTGGCTATGAGGGTTTCATCAATTTCCAATTCATCTCGACTGATGATTGATTTCTTTCCATCGAAATTGAGAGTGAAATCCTCTGCCACCTATTGATGAAAGCTTTGTAATTTTTTGCAAAAATTGTAACACCCTGCATCCTTGAACATTTGACTTACCTCAGGATATGATTCTAGGTAGCTGATATTGTTAAGCTCCTTCCTCAGTTTCGATGTTCCTTTCTTCATTTTCCATGATTTTTTTTCACACCTGTGATCGAAGGAGTGGATTTCAGGAAGAGTTACACTACGTAAACTTAGAGAAATTTGGCTCGGCTGAGATAATTTGAGATAATTGGGGAGAGATTTTGAACGTGGCACTAATTGCAAGGAGTGTGACGAAATGATTGATGATGTGCAAAATTCATGGCGAATAACTAAAATCAATGGGAAGTACATCGATGTATGACTTAATGATATAGCGATCAGGAAAGATTCCCTCATATCACAGTGAGATCAACTTTTCGGTCGTGAACGATTCTTTCTCCAGTCCTTTCAGCGACTTGTGCAATCATGGAAACATCGAACCCATCATTTGAAACATGTGATAGGATGTGCTTGGTATTTACCTGATTGTTTAAGGATAAATTCGTGAGTGCGGACACAGACCAATCTCCCCAGATCCACCTGGATCTGGAACAAAACGTGACAGAGTACTACTCTTTCCCTAGATCTAAAGTATTGAACGGACAAGAGAAGAAGGATGATGTACTTACTTTATGAAATCTCTCCTTATCTATGTTGATCCTCGCTCTGCTACGATGCTCTTGCATCATCCAATCACAACAACACAAACCAATCACAGCAAAAACATTAATATATTCAAAACTCTAGACTATACATGTGATCAAGGAATCATGTAATAAGATGATATCATCATTATGGGAAAGGGACATATTCATGTATTATATTAACTGAAAGAGAAATATACAACCTGAGCCTTGATGTCGTAGATCTCCTTTCAACGGCTTCTAGCTTTGACACACACACATTTGCTCATCATGCATGAAGAACTTCCACTACTTGTGATAACCTTGTGGTTGTCTCTATCTACTGCAACATCAATTCTCCATACAACAGTGCACCAATTCTCCAATATCTTACTCTTGCTAATTTTCTACTAACCATTTCCATGAATAATCTCCTCAATATATAGGAGAAGATTGTTTAGTTATTTGGATAGAGTGTAATCCCAAGATATCTGGAAACTCATTAATTTTGCCAACCATTCGAACTCCAACTCATCCTTCTAGAAGATTCCTTCTAGAAGGATCGAGAACTTATTCATTTTCTCCTTTTAGAAAAATTTCCGCACCCTGACCATTAACACAGAGAGAAAAGTCCGCAGTCAGGCTAAATGCAGCATGCGGAAATGAAGGATTTCCGCAGGATAGTATATATGCAGCCTGCGTACTATTTCCAAAAATGTGATTTTGAGAAAATGACAAGTGTAACTTTCTTCATGAAAATGATATTAATGAAGAGTTAGATATTCCATCACCATGTCATTATCATGTCATCATCTCGATAACCAAAAATGTGGATAACAGAATGCCCCCCGAAGTCTGAGAGTGGAACCAGTGACAGTCGATAGACTTTGTAAGCTATATGTGTGTGTCAAGAACCAAAAGCACATCTACTCAGAGACCTGCAAACATCCAAGCATTAGCAGAGTACCATATATATATCAATTCTGAGGTAGGCATTCCCATACTCAGATCATAGACTGATGATATCATAAACAAAAGTCATGGCCACCAATCATACACTGTGGATCCATGTAGTGATGTCGATCATAGCAAAGCCACCGAAATACACTGTGGATCTGTGCGACAAATTTTCAATCAAGACGACATAGCCACGAAACATACACAGTGGATCTATGTGTCGCAAATAATACATACTCCATCGCAACCTGGATTATA
>JASDQU010027508.1:80789-99690 GCA_032191745.1 Picea mariana
ACACACACACATTTGCTCATCATGCATGAAGAACTTCCACTACTTGTGATAACCTTGTGGCTGTCTCTATCTACTGCAGCATCAATTCTCCATACAACAGTGCACCAATTCTCCAATATCTTACTCTTGCTAATTTGCTACTAACCATTTCCATGAATAATCTCCTCAATATATAGGAGAAGATTGTTTAGTTACTTGGATAGAGTGTAATCCAAAGATATCTGGAAACTCATTAATTTTTCCAACCATTCGAACTCCAACTCATCCTTCTAGAAGATTCCTTCTAGAAGGGTCGAGAACTTATTCATTTTCTCCCTTTAGAAACATTTCCGCACTCTGACCATTAACACAGAGCGGAAAGTCCGCAGTCAGGCTGAATGCATCATGCGGAAATGAAGGATTTCCGTAGGATAGTATATATGCATCCTGCGTACTATTTCCAAAAATGTGATTTTGAGAAAATGACAAGTGTAACTTTCTTCATGAAAATGATATTAATGAAGAGTTAGATCTTCCATCACCATGTCATTATCATGTCATCATCTTGATAACCAAAAGTGTGGATAACACTGATTCAATGATTTCAGTGGCTAAAATGGCCCTGGATTCCTGTATTTAAGCTTCTGAAAGCTAAGGCTTTCGGTGGATAATGAACAATCGATATGTTTTCCTAAGCCACCAAAACCTGAGATTTGAGTGAGAGTTTTGAACCGGTGCAGGGTTTTGGCGTCATGCGAGGGAAAACCCCAATAACCCTCTTGAAATGGAGATAGTACTTTTGGAATATTGTGTTCGATTGCCACTTTTTTCCCATATCGCTCAAGTACCAGAGCATGGTGAACTTCGCAACAGGCGGTTCAAATGGCTCAATGTATGGGAAGGTCACACCTTTCGACATCTCCCAAGAAGTAAACACTATGAGGATCAAGAGCCAGCTAAAATGGAACTCATAGCCCTGATCTTGAGCTTCACGATAATCCAATTCCAACTGGTTGACTAGGTACTTCACCTAGTTCATCTGGAGTCCTTCTACACATTTCCCGGTGAGGTAAACAACGAATCCTGTGACCTATGTAGGTTTGTTCTTTTTCATGATATTTCCTGTGATAAGCTGGAAGGCTAGGTGCATTCCACCATTCTAGATGGAAGCTACCTTGTAGCCTTGGGTCCCCTTTTCTACATTTCCATATGTGTCTTTGATCCTTTGTGCTAATGCACGATCTGTATCCTTCCCTGGGTAGAATTCCTATGGGTCTTGTCCCTACATGATCAATCTGTTGATCCTATGGATCAACGTTAGATTGACTGTGATGCATTAGTCTAGCCATAGATATCCGCCATGGTAAAATGATAGCAGGAGCTTAACACATGCATTAACCTCCTGGTGCCTTCCAAAATGTGGAATCTTCATCACATTCAAGAGAGTGGACTGCGCGAGGTTCATAGTCCATGGATGGGGGATTATTTTCAAGTTCTTCTCCTTCGTCCTGGTTAAATACTTGTAAAGATCGAGCATGCAGTAGTTCTTGCGCTCCCCTAGGTTGAATTCCCTAAATTTTAATGTCGCGATCTTATCCTGCTGCGTTCTAACTACACGTATCCACTTCGGGAGGTATGCAGTAACCATGGTGTAATCAAAGTCTCTTGGGACACTGTCACTATTCACCATGCTATCCAAAGGCGGGATGTAGTTGGGTAGGATAGTTGGGATTAACTTTGTGTTTTCCAAGTCATATCAATGCTTGGTTCTTTTCTCTGCTACAGGTCGGGATGTTCAGGATCTGTGAGCAGTCAATAGGGAGGCTTGCACTCCTCTCATCGATGAGGATTGAGCTATGACTAACATCACCTTCTCAGCCATAAGGTCAATTATAAATTCTTTGATGACTTTCTCTGCAGTGCTGAGCTCGTCCGACATGCACGCTTAGATCAGATAGCTCATATGGATGAATGAGTGCTCAAAGCATTATAATAGGTATCGATCTCAATAAACACAACGTGGTAGCAATGAGTTAGCTAGGATACAATTCAAAAAAGTGTTTTCGGTGCAACAACTAATGCAATAAGTAGACAATGGTGTAACGGATCTCTCCAATGTAACGAATCTCTCCAATGGATGAGAGGCCTTTATCAATGTGGTTCTATCCGTTGCAACGTGGTCCCAATGGTTTGGTGGCACGATTTCTATCCATAACTGTTGTTCTAACCATTTGGGGCATTGGGCTAATGATTATAATGCTTTCAACGTCTATATTTATTCATCGTGGTGAAGTGCCAAGTTGCATTGTTCTGATATCTCAATGAAGTTCCATTTTTTCAAACATTCCTTATATGAAGTCCCTTGTGTAACATTCTACAACTTTTTTGTCTTTTCTCTCTTCTTACTGATCTTTCTAGCCTTCTTCCCTGTAATCTTATTCTCAGTATTCTCTTTCCATTATGATTCTTATCTCTTTTTAGCATAGTAACTTCGCACTATTGATGGTATTTCATAGGGTTCAAGGCCAATACTTCTTCTCTGTCTAGGGTAGATGAAATACTCTTTGGTGAGTCTTCTTGTGTTCTTTCAACTTCGACATCCAAGTTTATGGTTCTGAACAACTTTGATATGTTCTCTTGTTCTTCAATCAAGTGCACTATCCTCCTAGTCATGAAATATTTTAATTCTTGCTTCTTTTGTTCTAAGACTTGCTCTTCTTTTCTTCTGGCCTGATATTTCTCAATCCAAGTTTTTCCTAGTAATATAGAAAATGGGGCGTTGTTCTCAATAAATTTAACAACCTCAAAATCTTCCTTTGTCATAGTTCCATGATCACTCATAGATATCTGGGTGAGTCTTCCACATAGGGTTATCAACTTTCCTCTAAATAATCCCATTCCTCCCAATGAAGGAATCGTAGCAGGCTTTCGAAAAATTTCCCAAGTTCTTTCTGTCATGATATTCACCTGTGTTTCCTCATCCAGAACATAGTCAATATCGAAGTCTCCTATTCTTGTTTCTATGCATTATTTTTCTTTGAAGATCTCTGATAAGTTGATATTTTTGTGATCATTTACGGTGTCTTTCATTTGTAGCAATACATTCTCTTATTCTTTCTGGGGTTCTGCCATGGTCTTAGTTTCTTGATCTTCCTCAAGGTTTTCTTGTCTCATATTCAATCTTTCAACCTTAGAAAACATTCTAGGGAAATCCAAAACTTCATGATCCATAGCTTGACAACAAAGACAACTAGGTATTTTACCAAGGCATTCCTTAGAAATATGTCTCGGTCTTCTGCAATTATAACAAAGGGTTAATATTCTTTTTCTTTGAAATGATCCCCATCCTTTCTTGTACTGCGCACTAGGATCATAGTAGCTAACCTGCAAAAAATTATTTCTACGGTCCTGCATCCGTTTGTTAGTCCAAACATTCTTTCTATGCATAGGAATAACATATCTTTCATTATTTCTATCAGATCTACTCATATCAAAACTTATTTCATCTAGTTGTGCCCTATTTTTCAAGTTAGGATACAATTTATCAAACATACCTAGATCCATACTTTTGAAACAAAAATTTCCACTTATCTTACCTTTTTCAATCAAAACTTTTCACTATTCTTACCTTTAACAAAGCACAAAGATTTAAGATCTTACCTCTTTTCTTCAGATTTGACTTTTATTCTTAGCACAGAGCTTCACAAGTCAAGTAGATTATTGTGCACTAAAGCAACAGATATACGCACACAGCTTTATTTTCTTCAGTTCCCAACAATCACAGTTTTAGGTCCTGACAACAGAACCATTTGTTGGCACAGGGGCAGACCTAGGGTTCAATGCTACAATAGTGCACCAACAAAACCATAACTACCGGCCCATTTAGCAACACCTGTGAAGTAGATGAAGTATCACTAGAGGTAGAGGTAGGGGTGGTTGCAAGACTTAGATGTCTGCAACTTTAGCTGGGACATCGATCTATGATTACAACACCTTAAAAAACCACTTAATATTTATAGTTCACAGTATTCACTTCACAAAGAAAACCCTAATTACAAAGCAGTGCATTATTCAACAAGATCTAACATATAGACACACTTAGCATAATGGAATAGATCAGGTCTAGCATTTATTTACATTACTAAGCACTAACCTACTATATCAAATGCATTTAAACATACATTACTACATTAGTCATATGAACAATAAACATTCACAATGCGCAAAGCAACCATAACACAACATATATGTGGTTCACCCCCAACCTGGGGCCACGTCCACCAACTCTTCTTCTCTTTTATTATCTTCAGTCAATCAACTACATGCACAGAGCCTCAAAATCCTACTTTACATATGGAAAGAGATACGTGCACACTTCGCTAGATCCTCCTTCCCCGAGCTAGGTCACAACACAAAGCCTTTACATAGTCACTTGCACTTAGCTCTACAAGTTCTCAACACAACATGCACGAAACATTTACAATATGTACTTAGCACTTAGCATAGTACCAAAAAATAATTCTTCTTTTCTTACATCGCCTAGACTTCTATTTATATATTACAAAAGGGCCTAAACATGGGTAACCCCATGGGCTGACATCCCCATACACGTTACATAAGATTAAAACCCAAAAATCCCTAAAAATGGGCCGAGATCATGTGATCTCTTCTTTGACTTGCGCTCTACCTTCGACAGCTTGTCGAAGTCCCAAAAGTAGGTCAAACATGACCAAGGATTCTCAAAAATTGGCCAAGGGCCAACAAAATCTTAAGTAATGTAGAAATGATCAACACAATAGAAGGATTTCTGGGTTGAACTTCTCTTTGGACATATTTATGACACAAAAACTGTATTAGAAACAATGACTCAACAACAGGGATCACAGACCAATTTGTAATCTTATAACGAAGTATGATCAAGAGACAAGCATATTTTCTAACCTAGACACAAAGTGAGTGAAAAAGTGTCATTGTCAAAAGAGAATATTCCATAGAATACATGTTTAGATACATTTCTTTCCCAATCCCCCCCCCCTCCCCCCCACCATTTCTTACGAGTACCTCTTTATTTTTACACAAGATAGAGGAGGATAAAATATGCTTGAAATGTAAGCTCATCCTTTAGATGAGTCCCTCAGAGTATGTTTAACGAACCCTAGGAAGGAGTGGTTCGGTCCCATATGGGCCTTTCGATGTTTGTTTAACGAGTCCAAATAAAGAAAACTCAGGGGTTTTTCATCTTTAGAGAGTCTAAAAAACACTTAAAGGAAAATCCAAAATGTCCTTTTTCGTAAAGTAATTTGATGAGACCGAAAAAGAGATAATCTACTGCTCAACATACGTTTTCTTCAAATACTTTAACGAGCATGAAAATAACAAGATCGCTCGACCATCTTTTCTGTTTAGAGAGTCTGATAAGGGCTTAAAGAGGACTCCAAGGGGTTCCTTTCTCGCGTAACCTTTATGAGTCCGAAAAAGTGATAAAATTTTACTTGGTTACATTCTTAGGTATTCACGAGCACGAGAAAGAACAAATATTCAGCTCAGTATTGTTTCATTTTTACGCAAGCTTAAAACAAAACCAAACTATCCTTGGGATATATTTTATTTTTATACAACCTTAAAACTAAACAAAACTATGCTTGTACATAGTTTCATTTTTACACAAGCTTGAACTAGAGGAAACTATGCTTGAGGTAGGTGGTTTCATTTTTACACAAGCTTGAACCAGAGAAAACTATGCTTGCAACTTCACAACTAATTATCCAGGGATGGTTGGTACTTATCCCCTAGCTTCAGAAGCTAGTGGATTAACTTCAACATGAAGTCTAGAGGCTATAAGCATTTCCCCCTAAGCTTCATTTCTTCCAATGGCACAGGTGGAGGAAAGGAAGCTTCAAATACTATACATAATGAAGTACTTGACTCAATCGAATAAGGGGAAAAATCTATTTCATTTTTTAACGAGCTTGACATAGAAATAGGAACTATGCTCATAAGCTCTGTTTCATTTTTTAACAGGGTTTCCACAAAGATGCAAAACTATTCTTGTAGCTGGTTTCATTTTTTAATGATATTCAAATCAAGAAACCATGCTCAAAGATGGTTTCATTTTTTAATGAGATTGAAATTAGAAAACCATGCTCAACTCTCTCCTATTCATCCTGGCTTCCAAGAGGATGATGCTTGGGAAAGACACCATGTCAAGGGACAAAACTCGGTCATGGATTCTAAGAGATATTCACTTGATGGAATAAACACACTTTGGAAAAAACACATGTTGAATGTCGCAATAGGGGTAAGGTGGTCAAGCTCTAATAGCCCTACCAAAGAGATCACTATGTCAACTACCAAATCCAAGTCATAAGGTATTCATCTTATAGTAAGAGGCTCATCTACATCGACAGCTGGAGGCATGGGAGACAATGCCACATAATTGACTTGTGGAAGGGACAATACCATCTTCATATAAGACCCAATTAGGGAGGTCATTGGGTTGATAATCAAGTCAGGACCAATGAATGAAAGCTGATCAATAATCATAATTATTCCATTGTGAGGGAAAGATATCACACAAAAAAGAGTGGACACAATAGCTTTCACGGAATAGATATAATCTCTTCCAAGGAGTAAATCAAAATCCAAGGGATCATGGAATACCATGACATGAATAGAGACAATTTTCCCTCCCAAAGTTATAGGAAACTAAGGAAGGGTTCCTAAAGGTTGACTCGTTCTTCTGTTAAAAGATAACATATTCTAGGTAACCGATGCAAGTTGAGGGTAACCCAAATATTTCCAAGCAATAGAGGAAAAAATACTAATGGATGCACCTTCATATATCAGTGTCTGAGGAACGTCTTGACCACAAAATTGTACTATAATCTTGAAAGGAATGTGAGAGGGAAGATGAGGTCTAGGTAGTGCACCCCAATCAAAAAGGATGACCTCATTACTTGGAGGGGGTTCCATGGGAGAAGGAGGAATGTCCCCCAACACGGTAGATTTTCTATCAATGAGAAAAACATGGGCATTATTGGGTTTACTCTCTAGTGGGAGAGTAGGATTGACCGATGATGAGATCAGATCAACCATTTGAGTTTCATTATCCAAGGGGAGAATGGGGTCAACGGATGGAAACAGATCGATCGTTCGGGTTGTTGGCATGTTTTATAGGAAGCATGTGCTTGTTTTTGATGGAAAGAAAAACAACAACGATGGAAAACATGAAAAGAATAAGCTTAGGAGGAGAAGAAAACAAATTGCAGAGATCAAATATCAAAAGGAAAAGCTTTGTATAGAAACATGATTAGGATCAACATCTCCATAGGACAAACCAAAATGATTGAGAATTTCATTATCCGAATCTTCGTCAATCGTCAGATCAAATTAAGTGGAAGGATAGGATAAGAAAAGATGGAGAGTTGTTGGATTTAATCCAAGGCAAAGATGCATCACATATAGATCGAGCCATTGATATAAGATCTTGATAAAATAAACATCATTCTTTTTGGGTCTAAAGTTATGAGGAGGTTATGCTCTGGAGAAATCACTTCAAGAATTTCCAGTTGAGATTTGAAATACCCGAAGCCCAAAGAACTAGAGAGATGAAATAAATTATTGACCGCTGGATCATTCGAAGTAGATCTCAGTCATTAGATCATATGAAAAATATCTCAAGCATCAGATCGTCTGAAGTGAATCTAGGTCGTCTGATCCAAAGCATCAGTTTGAGTTTTGAAATTCCTGAAGCCCGGAAAGCTGAAATAAATTCTCGATCTTCGGATCATCTGAAGTAGATCTCAAGCGTAAGATCATCCAAAGTAAATATGGGTCATCTGATCGAGAAAAGATGTGGTATAATCCTATGGAATCTGAGTAAATACCTGAATTAAGCCTCAACCATTTGATCCAAGAGGACACGTGGCAATAATCTGCATACTTTGAGGGGAAGTAAAGTTTCAGACTTGAGATTTCAGAAGTCTGGAGACCCGAAAGAGATCTTGACTGTTGATCAAGAAAGGGGCCGCAGAACCATTGATCAAGTTGAAAGGTCAAATTCTTGAAGTAGAGGTAGAGCCATCAATTGAGAAGGACAGGTGTCCCCAGATCATTAACTTCAGAAGATTGGCATATGGAGAAAAGCAGAGTTTGATATTTGAAACTCCTGGATCTTGAATCATGAAGTAAATCACAACCGTTGATTTAGGAAGGCTAGATATGATCTATAGATATGAGAGGATAGATCTGCACCATCCATTTAGGAGCATCGTCAATATCGTGGAATCGACGGTCCTGCCGCACTAAAGGGATTGAAGGTGCGTGAACTTTAAAAATTTAAGGGTGGGCTGCAATTGAAATCACGGTTTTGGAGAAAGGACATATGGAGGCTCGAGATAAGTTGTCGGGAAAAACACAGTTTGATCTCAAACCACCTTTGGCTACACCTGCATTTGCATGGTCACATGATATCATCATCCAAGGTCACATCAATATAATATAGGGGAAGGAGCTAGCGCTGCTAGGCTCCACATTGGAGGTTACACATTGAAAATTCATAAGGGCCTCTGCATGTATAACCCAATGACACTGATCAAACAAAATATGACCTAAGGGTTGTTGTTTCACTTCATTATTTCTTGATCAGTTACAATTTAGTTACACTAACTGAATCATTGTTCCTGAGTAGTTGAATCATTGTTCTTGAGTGGTTAAATCATTGTTCCTGAGCATTGGAATCATGATGCCTGAGCATTTTTTAGATTCCCGACTTGAGCATTGGAGATGCTGAGTGTAACATATAAAGAGATAAGGAATAAAAGAAAAATGTCGTGACAGAGAGAGGTTGTTGTTTCTTGGTAAAATAATTTGAACTGTATGTGATCAAGAAGATAGCAGAAATAGAGCCAAAAAGATGCAGAGATGAAGAACATAAGCTGAAAAGAGAAGAAATGGTGAAAACAGAAGATTGTACGAGAACCTAAGAGCACGAGAAGAACAAAGGAAGAGAATATGGAGATAGACAACAAGTGGAGCCAAGCATGAACATAGAGAAGGAGAACAAAATTGCAGAATAGAGAAGAAGTGGTAAGCAGTGAAATGTTTGTATTGTTGTAAGGTCTTATTCAAGTAAATATTTATAATCAGGGTGGTAGGGTGGTTCTAGGGAGGCCTGTTGTCCTCAAAGTTTCAAGTGGGTGCCTAAACACAAGGATTTTTAGCTTCCATCTGGTTGCATCCAAAAACACCAGGGTGGTAGGGTGGTGCAAGGGAGAACCATTGTTCTCTGTTATACATGTTGGTGCTTGTGTGACTAGAAGTTTGTGCTTCCATCCGGTTGGTGATGGAACACTTAGGGAGTTGGTGATTCCTTCTAGTGGGTGCTATATAAACCAGAGAGTTGGTGCTCTCAACAAGTTGCACCTTTTTAAAGAAGAGGTTGTAGCCTCATTTTGAGTTGGTGCTCAAAGATTGATGATCTATAGAACACAAAAGATTGCCTATCATTATAAAAAGAAGATCTTTTCTCCCTTTATGGATTTCCTCATGAATATATGTCTCCGTGTATACCATATGTGTGATTGATGTCTATTATTTTTGTTGTTCCTGTCTTGCATAATATCTATGATCACTTAGAGAAGATTAATAATATTTCAATAGGCATAAAATTGTTTAAGCACAATAACAATTGATTCACACCCCCCCTCTCAGTTGTCTTAGTAATCTCAACAATTGGTACAGAGCGGGTTCCTTTTATTTAAAGGTAGATCAGTAAGGTTAAACATGACAAGACATGAAGGAACTTCAACCAATAAGCCTCATATGCTTGATGGAACAAATTTTTCCTTCTAGAAGGTTAGAATGAGAACATACATCATGGCCTTAGGTGTTGATGTTTGGGATCTTGTAGAGATTGGATATACAAAACCTATTGTGTTAGCTTCCAAAGATGATAAGTTAGAATTTAGCTTCAATGCAAAGCCAATGAATGCTATCTTGAGTGGTCTTGATGAAGCTGAATTTGTAAAGGTCATGAAACTTGAATCTGTGAAAGAAATGTGGGATAAACTTATTAGCAGTTATGAAGGAGATGAGAAAGTAAAAGATGCCAAACTTCAGACACATAGATTGAAATTTGAACAACTAAATATGAATGAGGATGAAACAGTTAGTAAATATTTTTTAAGAGTTGAGCTTGTGAATTCCATGAAGGGTCTTGGTGAGAAGATTGAAGATGCGTTTTTAGTTCAGAAGATTTTAAGATCTCTACCTGATAGATTTAATCTAAAAGTTTCTGCAATAGAAGAACTGAATGATCTTAAAACTTTGTCTATTGATCAACTCCTAGGAAATATAAATTCTTATGAAATGAGGATTAGCAAAGATAAATCCACCACTAGAGAATCATATTTTAAAGAAGACAAGAATATTGATTCAGAATTAATTGATATTGAGGAAACATTTGTGAGAAGGTTAAAGAAAGGATCAGGCAAATACCAAGGAAATTTTCCCTTCAAATGTTTTAACTGTGGAAAGATAGGTCATTTTGCATCTAAGTTTCCACACAAGAAGAAGGACTAGAACTCTAAAGGTGAAGAGAAGTACAAATCCAAGATATTTAGTAAAACGAAAAGTTTATGTGTAAATAATGATGACTCTTCAAAAGACACAGATAATGACTCTTCCTGTGAAGATAAGGTTAATGACTTTATGCTTATGGCCAAAGAGGATTATGATAATAAAAGCATAGGAAGTGATGTTAATGATGAAGAAGATGTGGTTGATATGGAAGGTGAAGTAATTAGTGCTTTAAAAGAGATTGACAGACTCAGACTTAAGAAGAGAAAACAAAAACGATTGTTGATGCAGTTTGAAAAGAATGGTGAAAAACCTGATGAAGAATTTTCCTTTCTAAAAGTGAAGACTTTTCCTTTCTAAAAGTGGAGTTAGAAGAGGAACAGAAAATAAAGGACACTCTGAAACAAAAATTATCAGAGAAGAAGGCAAGATGTGAAGCCTTGGAAGAAGAGGTAGTAAAAACCAGAAAAGAGATGGAGAAGTTTAAAGCATTGTATCTCCAAAATCTTCCAAGAATTAAAGCCTCAACATAACTAAATGTTATTTTGAGCAAACAAAGATCTCCTTTGTTGAATACTGGTTTAGGTTATGTAAGTGGTTCAAGAAGCAAACAAACATAAAGAAAAGAGCCAATAAAGATGATCAAGTTCCAAGTCCGCACACAATCAGACCATGTGAGTACTCTGCCACCAAAAGATAATAAAGATAAGATGATCCCTAATAAAAAACAAAGATATCAGAATATGGAGCAAAAAATTCCAAGAAGAAGGCCATCCTATAGGTACCAAAATTTCTTCCATGGTTATTTTTTTTACTACTCTAATTTTCGTCATAAGATTGAAAATTGTCAAATTAAGTTTAGAGACATGTAACTGAGGAGATCAAGAAATAAACAATCTTTGCAACATAGAACTAAATACCCAATGAGTATACAAAGTTTCACTAATCACTTTGACGTATTGAACAATGAGCTAAAATGTTATAACTATCATAACTTCGGCCAAAAAACTGCAAACTGCCATATGAAGAATTACAAAGCAGATCCAAGGATAAAACCCTTAGTTAGAAATGCCAGCACATGGAAAAAGAAAGATAGTGAAAAATGTGGTCTAGTACTTTCAACTCAAACACAAAAGGACCTGTGGTATATTGACAGTGTATGTTCGAAACACATCACTGGAGACAAAAGTTATTTTCTATCTCTAATTGAAAGCAAATCAGGAAATATAACCTTGGGAAATGACGCACCAGGAAAAATCAAAGGTAAAGGAATGGTAAGTCTAAGTAATTGCAAAGGGAAAGCTCAATATGTGTTGTTTGTAGATGGTCTGAAACATAATCTTCTTAGTGTTAGTCAAGTTTGTGACAGAGGATGTAAATTTGTTTTCACTTCTAAAGATTATAAAATACAATCTATGAATTTAGGACAATCGATTGCAAAATGCATAAGAACAAAAAACAATGTCTATGTTTTGAACGAAGAAAAAGAAGAATGTCACTTAAGCAAGTATAATGAAAGCTAGTTATGGCATAGGAGACTTGGACAACTAAATTTTGATCATTTAATCAAACTTAGAGACAATAGGGCAGTAAAAGATCTTCCAAAAAGATCAAAGCCATATGATTTTGTATGCAAACCTTGCCAAATAGGAAAGCTCACTCGGACAGAGTTTAAATCTAAGAACTTTGCATCAACAGAGAAACCTCCTCAGTTAGTACATATGGATTTATGTGGACCATCAAGGAAGGAAGGTACAAGAAAAAAAAATTACTTCATGTTGATTATTGATGATTATTCTAGACTTACATGGGTTGTCTTTCTGAAATAAAAATATGAAGATTTTGAAAAATTCAAAGTGTTTAAGCCTCTGACTGAGAATCAAATAGGAAAAATATTGAATGACGTAAGGTCTGATAGAGGAGGAGAGTTTAGTTCAAGGGAATTCAAACAGTTTTGTGATAAACATGGGATCAAAAGAGAGTATACTATTCCAAGGACTCGACAACAAAATGGAGTAGTTGAGAGACATAACAGATCAATTCAGTAGATGGAAATGTCAATGATGAATGAAAGTAATATTTCCCAGACATATTGGGTAGAATCAGTTCATATAGATGAACATATTCTTAATAGAGCTCCTCTCAAGACACAAAGTGACAAGACTCCTTATGAACTATGGTTTGGAATACCTGCTTCAATTAAGCATTTTAAAGTCTTTGGGAGTAAGTGTTATATCAAGAACAATGATGAAAATCTTGGCAAATATGATGACAAGGATGATGAAGGTATCTTCTTAGGGTATGCTACAAACAGTAAAGGATATCGATGTTATAATAAGAGGATGCATAAATTGGTTGATTGTATTGACATAAAAATTGATGAAGAAATACATGAGTTCTAAGCAGTGTTGAATCAACAATAGAGGATATAGTTGAAGTTGAAGATGAACAAGTCCAAGAATAAAAAAAAGAAGACTCTGAGTCAGATGAAGATACAAATATTCAAGAAGACTCAAACAGTAGACAACATCAAATCCTGCCTCTAGAATTACTCAAAAGAATCATCGTGCAAGTCAGGTAATTGGTGAGAAAGACAAAGGTGTACAAACCAGGAGAAGGATAATCAATGACACCGAGCAATCACATATAGACTTTATATCCATGGTGGAACCCAAGAACTTTAATGAAGCCAGTAAAGATGTAAATTGGTTAAAATCAATGAATGAGGAACTGGATCAGATTGAGAAGAACAATACTTGGGAGCTTGTTCCTAGAACTACAAATAAGAATGTAATTGGCTCCAAATGGGTGTTTAAGAACAAAATGAATGAACAAGGAAAATTGTTAGGAATAAAGCAAGATTGGTCTGTAAGGGGTATGCACAAGTTGAAGGACATGATTTTGATGAAACCTTTGCACTAGTGCTAAGATTGGAAGCCATCAGAATGCTTCTTGCCTATGTATGTCATAAGACCTTTAAAGTATATGAAATGGATGTTAAGTTAGCATTTCTTAATGGAAATCTATAAGAATATGTATATGTGGAGCAACGTGAAGTGTTTTCACTGACATATAATCCTGACTATGTATGGAAGTTGAAAAAGGAATTATATGGACTGAAACAGGCACCACGAGCCTGGTATTATAGACTGGACAAATTTCTACAGGACAAAGGGTTCAAGAAAGGTATTGTTGACAGTAATCTATATATTAAGTCTGAAGATGATGATTTATTAGTTGTTTTGGTTTATGTAGATGGCATTATTTTTTTATGCACTAATGACTCTTCAGTTCAGTGGTTTTGTAATTCAATGCAGACTAAGTTTGAGATGTCCATGATAAGAGAACTGTCATATTTTCTTGGTTTACGAATCAATCATAGTTCTGCAGGGATATTTATCTCTCAAGACAAGTTTTTGAAAGATATGTTAAAGAGTTTTCATATGGAAGATTCTACACCGGTGAGCACGCCTATGGTGGTTGGTTGCAAGCTCAATAAATATGATATTTCACCTAATGTTGATCAAAGAACATATCAATTAATGATATGCAGTCTTATGTACATCACAACATCATCCTGATATAATGCAAGTTGTTGGAATGGTAGGTCGTTATCAGTCTTCTCCTAAACAAATTCATTTAGTAACTTTCAAAAGGATATTCAAATATTGAAGGGTACAATGACTTATGGTCTCTGGTATCCTAGAAATTAGAATTTTCAATTAACTGCATATTTAGATGTTGATTGGGAAAATTGTTTGGATGAGAGAAACAACACCAGTGGAGGTGCATTTTTCTTAGCTGATTCGTTAGTAGCATGGCTTGGTAAGAAGGAGGGGTCTATTTCATTGTCAACTATAGAGGAAGAGTATATTTCTTATGGATGATACAAACTCAGTTCTTATGGATGATACAAACTCTTGCAGATTTGAAGGTAACTTATACTGATTCAATTCCACTTCACTATGATAACACCAGTGCCATTAGTGTCTCCAAGAATCCTGTTCTACATGCAAAGACTAAGAATATACCAAGAAAATATCATTTTCTCAAAGAGTAGGTTACAAACAGAGTTGTTCAACTAAATTATATTCCTTCCACATAGAAAATAGTTGATATCTTCACTAAACCACTTGCAAAAGCTCAGTTTGAGTATCTACGCCAGAAGTTGGGTGTGGCCCTGTTATCAAGTTAAAATAGTCTATTTTTCAGGAGGAGTATGTGTTTTTTGAATCTCTGATACCTCCAAAAAGTACTGCAACAACTCAAAAGGAGCATGTTTTCTTTTACATTTATGTCAAAGGGGGAGAAAAATGTTTGCTCTAGATGCTACAGATGGAGGTCTAAGCAAAATAGTGCATCCTTTCAGGTTTGCCATCAATGCCAAAGGGGGAGATTGTTGGTATGTTTTACAGGAAGCATGTGCTTGTCATTGATGGAAAGAACAACAATGATGATGAAAAACAAGAAAAACATAATATCAGGATGAGAAGAAAACAATATGCAGAGATCAAATCTTAGAAGGAAAAGAAAAATACAAAAACATGATCGGGATCAACATCTCCACAGGACAAACCAAAACAATTGAGAATTCGATTATCCGAATCTCCGTTAGTCATTGGATCGAATTAAGTGGAAGGATAGAATAAGAAAATATGGAGAGCCATTGGATTTAATCCAAGGCAAAGATGCATTGCAGACAGATCAAGCCATTGATATAATATCTTGATCAAACGAACATCATTCATTTTGGGTCTAAAGTTATGAGGAAGTTATGCTCCGAAGAAATCACTTGAATAATTTCTATTTGAGATTTGAAATTCCAGATGCCCAGAGAGCCGTAAATCTGAAATACATTATTGACCACTAGATTATCTGAAGTAGATCTCAGTAATCATATCATCCGAAGAATAACTCAAGCATCAGATCATCTGAAGTGAATCTGGGCCATCTAATCTAGAGCGTTAGTTTGAGTTTTGAAATTCCCAAATCCCAGAGACCCGAAAAGTTGAAATAAATTCTCGATCGTCGGATCATCTAAAGTAGATATCAGTCATCAGATCATCCAAAGAATATCTCAAGCGTCAGATCATCTGAAGTAAACCTAGGTCATCTGATCAAGAAAAGACATGGCGTAATCCTGTGGACTCTAGGTAAAGACCCGAAGTAAACCTCAACTATGCAATCTAAGAGGACACATTGCAATAATTTGCATACTTCGAGGGGAAGTAAAGTTTGAGACTTGATATTTCAAAATTATAGAGATCCAAAGTAGATCTCGATCATTGATTGAGAAAGGGGCCTCAGAACCATTGATCAGGTTGAAAGGTCAAATTCCTAAAGTAGAGGTAGAACCGTCGATTGAGAAGGATAGGTGCATGTAGATCATTGACTTTGTAATATTGGGGTATGGATAAAAGCAGGGTTTGATATTTGAAACTCCTGGGGCCCGGATCACGAAGTAAATCAGAGTCGTTGATTTAGGAAGGATATATCTGATCTGCAGACTTGAGAGGATATATCTAAACCGTACATTTAGAAGCACCATCAAGATCATGATATTGAAGGTCCCATCGCATTGTATGGATTTATGGTGCATGAAATTCAAAAAGTTAAGGGTAGGCTGCAATTGAAACCACAGTTTTAGAGAAAGGACACGTGGAGGCTCGAGGTAAATTGCGGGGTGAAACATAGTTTGATCTCAAACCACCTATGGTCATGGCCGCATTGGCATGGTCACATGATATCATCGCCCAAGGTCACATTGGTGGAATATAGGGGAAGGAACTAGTGCTTCTAGGCTCCACATCAGAGGTTATGCATTGAAAATTCATAAGGGCCTCTACGTATATAATCCAACAACGCTGATCAAATATAATCTGATCGAATGGTTTCTTTTTCACTTCATGATTTTTTGATCAGTTATGATTCAGTTACACTAAATGAATCATTTCTCCTGAGTAGTTGAATCATTGTTCATGAGTGGTTGAATCATTGTTCTCGAGTGTTGGAATCATGATGCCTGAGAGTTTTTGAGATTCCCGACTTGAGCATTGGAGATGCAAAGTGTAACATATAATGAGAGAAAGAATAAAAGAAAAATGTCATGAAAAAGAGAGGTTTTTGTTTCTCAATAAAATAAGTTGAACTGTATGTGATCAAGAAGATAGTAGAAATGAAGCAAAAAAAATGCAAAGATGAAGAACATAAGCTGGAAAGAGAAGAAATGTTGAAAACAAAAGATTGTACAAGAACCTAAGAGCATGAGAATAACATAGGAAGAGCATATGAAGATAGACAACAAGTGGAGCCAAGCATGATCAGACAGAAGGAGAAAAAAATTCCAGAATAGAGAAGAAGTGGTAAGCAGTGAAATGTCTGTATTGTTGTAAGGTCTTATTCAAGTAAATATTTATAATCAGGGTGGTAGGGTGGTTCTAGGGAGGACTGTTGTCCTTATAGTTTCAAGTGGGTGCTTGAACAAAAGGAGTTTTAGCTTCCATTTGGTTGCATCCAAAAAAACCAGGGTGGTAGGGTGGTGCAAGGGAGAACCATTGTTCTTTGTTATACCGGTCGATGCCTGTGTGACTACAAGTTTGTGATTCCATCCAGTTCGTGCTGGAACACTCAAGGAGTTGGTACTTCCTTCTAGTGGGTGCTAGAGAAACCACAAATTTGGTTCTCTCACAATGTTGCATCTTGTTAAAGAAGAGGTTGTAGCCTCATTTTGAGTTGGTGCTCAAAGATTGATGATGTACAAAACACAAAAGACTGTCTATCATTATAAGAAGAAAAGGTTTCCCCCCTTTATGTATTTCCTCATGAATATCTATCTCTGTGTGTACCATATGTGTGATTGATGTCTATTATTTCTATTGTTCATGTCTTTTATAATATCAATGATCACTCGGAGAAGATTGATAATATTTCAATAGGCATAAAATTGTTTAAGCATAGTAACAACTGATTCACCCCCTCCCTCTCATTTGTCCTGGTAATTTCAACAATTGGTATCAGATTTGGTTGCTTTTATTTAAAGTTAGATTAGTAAGCTTAAAAATAACAAGACATGAAGGAACTTCAACCAATAAGCCTCCTATTCTTGATGGAACAATTTTTTCCTTCTGGAAGGTTAGAATGAGAACATACATCATGGCCTTAGGTGATGATGTTTGGGATGTTGTAGAGACTAGATATACAAAACCTGTTGTGTTAGATTCCAAGGATGATAAGTTAGAATTTATCTTCAATGAAAAGGAAATGAATGTTATCTTGAGTGGGATTGCTGAAGTTGAATTTGTAAAGTTCATGCAACTTGAATCTACCAAACAAATGTGGGATAAACTTATTAACAGTTATGAAGGAGATAAGAAAGTAAAAGATGCCAAACTTCAGACACATAGATTGAAATTTGAACAACTAAAGATGAATGGGGATGAAACAATTTGTAAATATTTTTTAAGAGTTAAGGAGCTTGTGAATTCCATGAAGGGTCTTGGCGAGATGATTGAAGACGTTGTTTTAGTTCAGAAGATTTTAAGATCTATGCCTGATAGATTTTATCCAAAAGTTTCCGCAATAGAAGAACTGAATGATCTTAAAATTTGTCTATTGATCAACTCCTAGGAACTCTAACTTATTATGAAATGAGTATTAGCAAAGATAAATCCACCACTAAAGAATCATATTTTAAAGAAGACAAGAATACCAATTCAGAATTAGATGATATTGAGGTAAAATTTGTCAGAAGGTTAAAGAAAGGATCAGGAAAATACCAAGGCAAGCTACCCTTAAAATGTTTTAACTGTGGAAAGATAGGTCATCTTGCATCTAAGTGTCCACACAATAAGAAGCACCATAACTCTGAAGGTTAAGAGAAGTACAAATCCAAAAGATTTGGTAAAAAGAAAAGTGTATGTGTAAACAATGATGACTCTTCAGAAGACACGGATAACGACTCTTCCTGTGAAGATAAGGTTAATGAATTTATGTTATGTCCAAAGAGGATTATGATAGTAAAATCACAAGAAGTGATGTTAATGATGAAGAATATGTGGTTGATATGGAAGGTGAACTAATCAGTGCTTTAGAAGAGATTGTCAGACTCGGACTTAAGAAGAGAAAACAAAAACAATTGTTGATGCAGTTTGAAAAGAATGGTAAAAAACCTAATGAAGACATTTCCATTCTAAAAGTGGATTTAGAAGAGGAAAAGAAAATATAGGACACTCTGAAACAACAATTATTGAAGAAGAAGCCAATATGTGAAGCCTTGGAAGAAGAGGTAGTAAAAACCATAAAAGAGATGGAGAAGTTTAAAGCATTGTATTGTAACGACCCCTTC
>JASDQU010027510.1:28839-41173 GCA_032191745.1 Picea mariana
GTATGGAAAAGAGGTCAGAATGCCAATCAATTTGGAAATAAATGCTTTAACATATGTTGTAAACATTGAGGATTAAGAACAAGTTTCACCACTACATAAAATGTACAATGAGCTCATAAAAATGGAGGAACAAAAAAATGAAGCATTGCATAAAATGAATCGAAAGAAACAAAGTGTCAAAAATAATTTTGATCAAAGGACAACAATGAAAAATTTTCAGGAAGGGGAATTAGTACTACTCTTGAATAATGGCAAAGAAAAACTAACTATGCATACAAAATTTGAAGAATTATGTATTGGGTCTTATATTGAAAAAATCTTGGGGTATAATTCTTATTTGGTCAAGGATATGAAAGGAATAATGTAGGCATTGCCAGTCAATGGCCAACATATTAAAAACTTTTTCACTTAATCATCTTTCCTTTCACCTGTGCATAGTTTTTTGTTTTTATTGTACATCCTAACTAATATCTTATTATCCATCTTATACAAATTGCACCAAGACTTAACCATTTTCTTGATATCCTTTATGGCATATTCGTAGGTTTCCAAACTCATGGGATCACTTTCTCTTATTTTTAAGTACGCTACCACCAAAATACACCAAAACTTCTGTGACCCTCATAATGGCCCTTAAATATAATCTTCTTCATATCCTTTACACCACAGATTCATGGGTTCCTAGATTCACAGAATCATCCTCACATTTCCTCCATGCCTGTCACCCTGCCACCTTGCTATTTTGTATCCATTACCTTTGTCACATTTCTCGATATCTATTTAATGTGTCATTCATATGAAACATAATAACTAATTTAATTCTGAAAAGGTCGTTATTGATTTTATACTTTTTGAGGTAATATCATTTAATTGTATTAACTTCTCCAGTGAAAAGGACTTAATTCATATTACTTAATAAGATTATATTTCAATATTATAAGGAATTATATGCACAGTTCTCTAGCTACACTAGAATGGCCATATGAAAGCAACAAATTTGTGGAGACACACTGAACCTGTTCGCATGAGAAGACTACAACTTTCACTGTTCCAAGTATTAATGGTGTTTCACAACATTTCCTCTACCAGAAAGAAATTAAAATAACACTTGGACATCAAGTATTTCTCTAGATGGATGCATTCCCAAACTTTTTGATTGAAAAGACATAGTCTCCTGGTGCATCGACGAGTTTATTCAAAATCGAAGGGAAATTTTTCTACACAATCGATCCCATGTCTCTTTAGAGCCATCAACTTTCAGGAAAACATTAAAATTACCAAATACAACTATTACATTGAAAGGATATGAAGCTAAAATTTTCCTTAAGGAGAAGAAAAATGGATTAAAGGTTCTACAAGAATACTTAGAAGATCCTTTGGCATTGCCAAAGGATATCTCAAGAATTCAAGTTAGTTCATTGAAAAATATCTACTGTGAAGTAGCATGGATTTTTACTAGAATCATAGGACAATATTCTATGGAAACCATTCCATGGTTGTCTCTTTATATCTTGTATTTTACAGTGCATGAACAAGCGGTTTTTTATTGAGGAAAAATTGTCTCTACTGAAATTTCTTCACAATTGTCAAATTTTAAAGACACTAAGAAGTTCTACATGTCCTCCTACTTGATATTTTCTATTACTTTCTGTCATATATTCAAGGGATTGAATATAGGGAAAAGGGTAAATTGTTATTTTGACCCTATCAAAGTGTGGTATCAAGCCCCATGGAGGCAAAAGGATGTTCACTACTTTTTTGAAGTATATAATCAATTTTTGTATGTTTTTAACAAGTTGGTCTTTGGAGGAAATACATCCAAACTGTCATAGGAAGCATTAATTGTTTTTAATAAGACAGGCATTGTAGAAGAGATGGAAAAATAAAACATATTAAGGATTTATTTCTCTCATAAAAAAACCCTTTATCTTCCTTACTATGTTCCAGATATATTATTTTTTGTTAAAGTGGAAAGACAATGCATGTCATGGTTGCATTTATTATATGAGAAAAAGAAGAATAATTTTATACTACTACCTTGGAAGTTCGGTGAAATATTTCTGAGAGGAACTATTAAAATTGATGAATATGCTACACAATTTGATCAATATAACATGCAATTTGCAAAAGAGATTAAGGATTTCGACCCTAATCATATTTTTCATGATTGCATGGTATCAGTTGGATTTAATAATACACTTATTAATAATTTTATATCTGGAGAAGAAGAAGGAGACAACCATGATCCTTTGGCTGATTGTATTGAAAGGAAACCAAGTGATATTGAAACCATCATAAGTACCACAAACCAGTATAAGAAAAAAGGAAAACCCTCTAATGAAAATAATTATTAGTCTCTTATTATTTCCCAAAAGAGAACCTATCCAAAAATAAATCTCAGTCTACAACATCTCAGCAGAAAATGTATTTAATGAATAATTTAGATGATGGAGGTGACAAAAACCCTCCTCAAGGAAAATTGAAAAAATTCTCATAAATTGCAAGTAAACAAAAGAGGACTAATTCCCATCAAGAAATTGAAGAGAACATACCTAAGAGAGAGATCCATCTCGAAGAAATGGATTTAGAAGTTGATATAGAAAATATCCAATTCCATGATGATGAAGAATGAGTACAAAAAATATAAAACCTTTGGTTGAACTCATTATGCAAGATGAGGAGTTTTCAGAAGAAGAGTCATTTTCCGTACATAATGCTTTATTTGATAAAGACTCAATAAAAATTATTTTTGAAAGAACGCTTTCAAAAAAGAAAAAAGGGAAAAACTTGTTCTACATTTAACCTTAATAAAATGCTTCCATCTGGAATCACTAAGATTCATAAGGTTACGGGAGATGCTTTGGATGTTTTAATAGATGATATGGATTCTAAGAATGTCATACTTAAATAAAGGATACAAGAATTAGAGTATACTTTAATGACTCCACAAATATTATCCACCGTTGTTGCATTAGTTTAGCCTAGCAAGAATTTTGAGAAAACTCAAGAGTCAAGTATAAGATTAAAAGGGACTTCAAGCTTAATTGTTGCAACCAAACATTATGTTGAAAAATCTATTAAGAAAAAAATGTCTCTTATTTTAAATACATGGAATCTAGAAAGTAGATTTTTTTTCTCTTGGTTCCAAGATTCAAAATACCATAGAATATTTAAAAGTTGACATTGAGAAAGATGAAGGATTTTTCAAGGATGGACTTGCCACATTCATTATGAAGGTCTCAACAATGACTGGATAAGAAATAAAACAAGAAGAATTACCTTCTCAATATCGTATAAAACAACTAAATCCATGTTGGATTCAAAGAATTAATGTATTAATGGAGTTATCAAATGAACTCGATGACTTAACATATAGAAAGACTAAAGATTATTCTAAATTGATTGGATTAGATCTTGCGGGCAGCACCATTGAAGTACAAGATCCAAAGTTAATCTCAAACTCAATGCTTCAAACAAGACAATAGTTTGAAGAAAGCATGGAAAAATTAAAGAAATTGACAGCACAGAAGTTCAATAGTATGATTGAATATACTAAAGATGATATTGATAATTGGCTTGTTGAATATGCCAATAGAAATGAGGATATTGAAACTACATTGGAAAATATTTCAACTAGCTATAGAGAATATGAAAATGAATTCTTCAAAATAAAATTCAAACAAGAGGTGATCGTTTCTCCTTTGCAGCAATATATTAAAGAATGGTTAAAAGGGGATTTAATCAATATTACTGAGGGTCTAAGGAAATCAGTTGATACAGGTCATATAATTGCAGAAAATAAAGATATAAAAGGCTCATCAGAAAGCAAATGAAGATAGGAGAGATTCATCACAATAAGTCTAAATATGACATTTATCCCAAACTTTTTTTCTTTCTAGATCAGAAATCATCCAGTGACATTTATCCTTTCCCTGAAGAACACAAACAATTTTTTATATTTTATTTCATTTTCTTTCTAGGTCTTTCCTTGCTCCTTCTTTGATTCAATGACTCCAGTATCTTCGTATTCTTCTTTTTAATGGTCCATGGGAGTCCCAATCCTATTCCTTTTGGAAAAATGAATTAATTTTTCATCAGACTTTGAAGACTTTATCATTTTGGACAAAATCCCATAGAACCAATTCGAGGTTAATTTTGATTGTATCTTTGAACTCTAAGTATTTTAGGATATGATATTTGAAATTAACTCATCAAAATATTATTTTGATTCTAATGAAGAACTATTTTAAGGTTCTCTGATATATGGGCCATATTTTTTTCTTCCTATAAATGTGATAAAAAATGTTTTATGAATGTGATGAATGTGAGATTTGTTTTTCTATTTCTTAAAATATAGATATAATTTATATATTATTTTTGCCAATTTTATATTTCATGAGTGAAGGTTCCTGGTCCTTTTCTCAAGAACTTTTGGTATATATATTCATCATTTTTTATCTTAATTGAGAAATAAATATTTTTGGAGTTTTCTATATAGAACTCTCCTATTTATATATGGTGTCCCAAAAAATTAAAAGAAAATATTTTGGAAAAACTTAAAGAGGAGTACCAACTCTATCAAAATGTAGGGGGATTCATATCCTCATGAGTTTGTTTTTTTGGTCTTGACATATTTAAACATCAACAGGAGGCAATACAGATAAGAATAAATTGAATTTTCCATGTAATATTTGCAATATAGAACAACTTACTCACTAGTGATCTCAAATGAATTATATTCACCAATATTTATTTCAATAAGGAGCCCCAACGACAACCCATAGTCCTAAAAAATCATTTCCCACTACAAAAACAACAAATGATTGCAACAAACCCTCCACCTCTGTATGGGGGAACATAGGGAAATCCCCTACAAGGGGCAAATGTCATGAATTACAGCATATACATGTGTGATCAAGGTGTCCATCTTCAGACCAAATAACTTAATTACAAAAGTTTTGAGAGAAGTCCTTATGCTAAGTATTTGTCTTCATCTCAACCTAACGACCCTCTACAAATAGAGAATACATCCATTGATATAGTGCTTCACTCACCCAAGGGTGTTATACAAAGGTATACACACAACCTTAATGCCTAAGATTCTCACAATTATTGTTGAGGATTTGGTGCAAGCACCTTGTGTTATGTTTTCCCTAGAGGTCCTTCAAAGCTACCCCATGAAGCATATATCACTATTATCTACAATTGGAAAAGTTGATCCCTTGAATACTTGTTTAATTGCATTCAAAATTGACTAGAGTTAGCCTAAGCTTGCCCACAAGATAGATTTACAAATCCAATTATCTTCATGTGGGACCAACATTTGTAGGTGTGTGATTAATGAAGGAACCTCCACTTGCATTATGTCTTTTTCATATTGGAGAGCCTTATGTTTTCCAAATCTTATCCAATAAAACACCATGTTGAAATAATTATATGGTCATATATGTAATCCCCATGGAGTAATTTTCTCCTTTCCTATTGAGTTAGTGTTGGGTATGTGTTATATTCTTTTCATGTGTGTGTGTGTGGGTGCGTCAGATACGACAACTGCGTCTGATGATCCCTTCACCTAGATTTTGCTATTTTTAGCGGATTTTGCTATTTTGGGCGGTTTTTGCTATTTTTTTGGGTGGTTAATTCCCTGCGTCTGATTAATTTTTTTTTGGGTGGTTTTTGCTATTTTTAGCGGATTTTGCTATTTTTAGCTGATTTGTAAATTAATCCCAGAATAAGGGATTAGGGTTTTGGTATCTACGGAATACCTAAAAACATTGTATATATTGTATGGCGAATGGTGAAATTCGATATAATGAAAATAAGAAAGGTTTTCCCGGTTGAGGGTTTCCGGTAAAAATCTCTGTGTATTATGTGTATGAGCCATTGATTAATTTCTGTATTGCTTGAGAATATATATGCATTGCTTTACTTCGCAGGTTTAAAACTTACAGTTAGGTGGAAAGATTTTTTATGTTGAATTTGAAGTAGTCGACACCCCTCTAGGCTATAGTATTTTATTAGGGAATAGTTTTTTCTATGTGATGATGTTTTTTGTGTCTTTGGTATTTAGGTTTCTCCACTTTATTCATGAAGAAAAAGTGGTTAAAATCGATCAATTAGCGTACTATAAAGTAGATTCCAAAACTAGCAC
Organism: Picea mariana; assembly: GCA_032191745.1. Lineage (NCBI taxonomy): Eukaryota > Viridiplantae > Streptophyta > Pinopsida > Pinales > Pinaceae > Picea > Picea mariana. The sequence continues at coordinate 34,991 of JASDQU010027510.1, forward strand.
TAATAAAAATATTCCATTCATTAGTGGTTATACAAGTGCTTACGATAGTGTTGGTGTTGGTATGTTTAAATATTCATATTTTATGGGTGCATTCACCCTTCCTCCACCATTAAATCCTTCAAAATTGGATCCTATATGTATTACCTCCTTAGTTATTATTGAATCAAAAGGTTTTTCCTTAGCTTCTAGATCATTTTCATCAGAGGTGTTAGTTGCCAATTAGAACCCTTGGGGTAAAATGTTGTTTCCCCTAGTTTGTAATTATAACTATATTGGACAAGGGACTGTGGAAAACTCAATATGTGTGAATGTTTAATTTGATGGAACTTTGCATAAAAGGTCAATGAAAGTAAATTATGTTATTTACTATAAAATGGATAATTGTTGCATGACTATTGGAAAGGGGGGGTGTACTAAAAGAGACCATGAATGTTATGAAAGAGATGGTGAAGGGGACCAAGAATGGTTGCATTAATCTCCACCAAACCAGTACCTTACTAGATTTAATTTCTTAGGACCAGAATAGTCCTCTGACCCAGGAATGAATTACAGTTAGGCTGGTAGGTGGGAAGACCTCCTCAAGAGTTCATGAAGGGATGGGGAAGAGAACCCATTTGTAAGGCTTTCAAACCTAACCATGGACTGGGAATTAGAGCCACACACAACCTTGTTGAGAAAGGAAATAAATGAAAATGTGGTGGGGAGAGGAAGACCTATGAAGAGTGCAGAGACAAGAGACTAAGCTCTCAGGTTCAAGGAAGAACCGTGAAAACGAATGTATTTTGGTCACAGGAAATAGAGATTGACTTAGGAGAAGGAGAGTAACCTTCATCCCTATCTATTTTTTTTTTGGGAGAAGGAGAGTAACCTTCATCCATAACTTTCGTTGAGTCAGAAGAAAAAGAATGAATCTCAAAGTATCGTGCTCTAGCTCAGTGGCTATTGGTAAATCCATTAGGATTGACTAAGCGTATGGTTGGGTGGAAACAAGCACCCCTTTCAACAATCGCTTCACGTTATTTGGTTCTGATAAGTATCTCCATACTCTATGCATTGAAATGGAAATTAATGGTTGCATGAATGTATTTATATATATATATATATATATATATATATGGTTTTTGTATTGAAATGGTTAAGTTATGTGTATACATTTGTTTCCTTGAGAACTCATGATTCTACTTGATTTTTCTGTATGCTCCAGTTTAACCCTCGAAGGTGTTTTCCCTAGGGATTTACCTTACAGTTCCAGAGTCAGAGCGAGCCTCTTGGAAATTCTAACATCGCGGTAATCCCATGAGTTTACCCAACCCTATTTCAGAACTTAAAGTTCTATGAGTTAGGAAGGCACTTCCTTCAAACTAGTAGCCTGAGAGACCTTAGGCTCGCACCCATGGCCTTTAATAAAACTTGGCTAAGAGTAGATTTTATAGCCCAAGATTCATCAGAGAGTCCATATGACCAGTGTCTAGGAACCCTACGGTAAGCTTGAGAGGACCTAGCTCTTGATGGCTTCTGAGCTTTGGGAGGTCAAAGCCTTGGGATATCAAACTTCCTAACTGACAAAAATACCTGAATGTTGGAGTCACAGAAGGGTTGTGATTCGTTAATCTAGGGAGTTTGTTGGGGCCCCTTCTCAGCCATATGGTCATCTAGTGGAAGGTTTCGCACATGGTACTTCAACAGAGTCCCGCCTCAGGAAAGGAGAGTGGCAGTGTAGCCAAAATCTCTGAAGTTCAAAGCCGCAAGATGATCAGGATCATTGATATGGGGAACCTTTAGGTTCCTTCCTAACCATCAGATATGGGCTATGGTCAGCTCGGCACTGACCAACCTTGGGAGAGAAGAGGAGCATGTATCTCCAAACCCCTGAATGCCGAACTCTACAAGTAATGAGATTCGTAGATTTATGGATCTACGTGGCCTAATATCAACCATGAGATCCAAAGGATGTTGGAAGGCTATCAGTCTGGGGTGATGTGACATAGTGATATCACTCAGGAAGATGTGGAACTCAATTTGAAGTTCCATGTTTTACCTAGATTTGTGCATATCACATACCCTACAGACCCATTGGAATGTGACACATGTCTCCCCTAACCCATCTACGTGTCAGCCCCTGGTATGTTCCCACCTAGCCAACGTGTTTGGTGAAGTGACCAGAACTCCGGGTGTCCATCCTAGTCATTGATGCCAGGAGACACTTGGCATTAGATCCTGTACTCTAGAGGAGAGTCACTTCGGAGGACTTGAAGCTTGGTGCTTTGAAAATTCTCGAAGCCCGAAGTAGTAGAGTAGATCTAAGCCATCTATTGGTAAGGACAGGTGTCTCTAGCTCCCGCACTATAGAGAAGAAGTACTCCAAAAGAGTTGAAGAGTGGAGTTGTGAGAAATCCCGAAGGTCGAAGCATCAGAGTTCATCGTGACCATTGAATAGAGGAGTACATGTGGTAGAAGATCTGCCACTTCAGAGAAAATTCACTCCAGAAGAAAGGTGTTGTTGTGTGGGTCATGAAATACCAAAGGCCGAAGTGCCAGAGTTCATTGTGACCGTTGAATAGAGTATGACACGTGGTAGAAGATATGCCACTTTAGAGAAAAGTCACTCCGAAATAAGGGTAGTGTTGCATGAGTAGAGAAATCCCGAAGGCTGAAGCACCAAAGTTAGTTGTGACCATTGAATAGAGAAGGACGTGTGGCAGAAGATCTGCCACTTTGGAGAAATGTTACTCTGGAAGAAAGGTGGTGTTGTGTGGGTTGAGAACTCCCAAAGGTCGAAGCGTTGGAGTTCATTGTGACCGTTGAATAGAGGAGGACATGTGGTAGAATATCTGCCACTTTCGAGAAAATTCACTCAAGAAGAAAGGTGGTGTTGCATGGGTTGAGAACTTGATGCAGGAGCATCACTCCACATCATCAAGTGCCAACCAACCAGCACACATTCAATGGAGAGGAGAGGCGCAACCCTCTCACTTTCAAATTTCAAATTTTGAAATTGTATTAAATGTTGTAAAGCCGAAAAGCCAAAATCCATGCATGTACGCAGGCGTTAGATAAAGGTTATCTTTAATGGTTGTAAGGATGAGATCTAGATCCGATTCGGACTAGACAACCATTCAATGTAATTGAATGTAAATTAATGAGAGTTAGGCAGAGAGAGGCAGATAGAAGAGAAGAGAGAGAATAGGGAGAAGAGAAGAGAGCTGAGACTCTGTTGCAGTCCGAGCTCAAACACATTGTAATCAGGCATTCTTGATTAATACAAACGGAGCATTTTTTCCTGCATGTTGTTGTTCATGTGTTTGTGAGTTCGTGAATGAATGTCTTTATGTGTTGCTGGTATGTTGTAGATATATGTTAGATGTGCATTTGCAGGGATAGATAGGTTTTCATATCTGTGATTTCTTTGATTTTAGGTTTGGGTTCTTTGTGGTTTCATGCAAGAGTGCATGACAGAGTACTGTGGTCTCTGAAAACTAGTGCAGGAGTGCACTTCTGAATTCTATGGAATTTCAAACAGAGACGTGCCAAGAGGGCACACCAACTAAATTCATTGACTCAAAGAGGAAGTTTCAAGGTTGTTGAACACCTTGAAGGAGAAACTATGCAGAGGAGAGCACAAAGAGGAGAAGCATAATTGTTGAGAATTTTGTAAAGGCTCTGCCAGGAGGGCATTGAGCAAATGCATAGGATGCATTGAGGAGAACTCTATTTCGAGTTCGGTGAGAAGACAGAGTCACTGAGGATCCTGGAGAACTTTGTCAGGTGGGCATTGAGCAAGTGAATAAAGTGCATAGAAGAATTCTATTTCAAGTTCAAGGAGGACATAACTACTGAAGGTTCTGTAGAGCTCTGCCAAAAGGGCATTGAGAAGTTGCATAGAGTGCACAGAAGGACTCTTTTCAAGTTCTGTTGGGAAAAGAAGTGTCAAGGAGAGACACTCACAGAGTTACTGAATAGTTTGTTAAGCTAAGTAAGGAGGGCTTGAGAAKAAGGTTGTCAGGAGGACACCAAATTTCCCTTTGAGGACACAGAAGGGAAAGTCCCCTAGAGGCTCKAGTAAATAAAGCTCAGGAAGGATAGTKCCTTGGTGCATCAAGTAACAATAGAGTGAGAAGAAGGTCAAKAAACCCTTTGARGTTTCACTATCGACAAAGCTCAGGAGGGATAGCAATCCTAAGAATGCAGGCAATATCCAAGGGAATTGAGCTCGTAGAGGAAGCAAAGGTCGAGGCCTTTGAAACTTCAAAAAATATCCCAAGGGGAGGGAGGAAGTTCTCAAGCTCAGGAAGGAGCACAGATGCCATTAGATAAACTAGAGAGATGAGATATGGACCGTCGATTTTCACGTCCGCACAACAAGAGGAGAGAGCAAAAGGAAGAGAAACAGATCTGGGCCGTCAGATCTAGTGAAAAGGACTGATATTCATTGGATCCTGAGGAAGGCGCATGGAGTTTAACCTCTGGGAGGTCATGCAGGAGAAGAGATGAAACGGACGGTGGAGACGCTTCGTGGAGAAGTGTCGAAAATCCCATGGACCGTCGGATCTCGCAGATCTGTGAGAAGTTTAAGGCTGAGTGTCTTTTAGCATTTAAGAGCTCAAGAGGAGTAGTGACCGTTGGATGAGAAGCAACAGAAGCCGTTGATTCCCCTTTGGAGTGGAATTTCGGCATTTTGACATTTCAGGGTTCGACATTTCGGCAATTCCGATGACAAGGAGCCGAGGCACTTTGCATTGAAAACCCTGAAGTCGTGAAAACGTGATGTGTCTTTGGAGTAGGACAGTGTTCATGGAGGAAGTTGTCACATGGAATGATATTTGGTTAGGAGCAAATCGTTGTTGAGCCCATTTCAGCATTTCGGCATTCCGAGGTTCGGGAAGTAGAGGAGGATGTGATTTGGAATCGAGAGTTTCAAACTCCCAGTTCACGGAATCCCGAAGTGTGAAAGGAAAATTCCTTAAAGGTTGAGGGAGAATAGTCGTTGGGCCCCAATCAGGTTTCGGGGTTTTGGGACTCAAGGGGTAGAGTTGCATGGTCAACACAACTCCCAAAATCATGAAGTGGGAAACACTGAAAGGTCAAAGGAGTGGTCAAGGTTTGGAGAAAATCTCGAAAGAACATAACTCGTTGGATCAATGTAGGCCCACAATCGTCGATATCGCCAAAGGAGAAATTTTAGAGTCTGGGGAATGGATTGACCAGTGGTTGGGGTCATTGCATTTCAAACTCCCGGTTACCGAAATCCCGATACAGCTAGGACCATTGGATCGAGGGAGGCTCATAGCCATCGATCTCGTCTAAGGTTGTGATTTTGGGTTTCAGGGTTTGAAGAGTCAAAAGACTCGACTCTCTTGCATCGGTGGGGTTTTTGTGAAGGACCTATGGATCAGATTCATGGGGTTCTAGTGAGGGCCTGAAAGAACTATTTCAGTTCTGCAGATTCGAAGAAGATCGATCTTGTGCAGATCTTGGCCTGAGGGTCAAAGGTCTGCGTCAGTTGTGGTATTAGAGCTTGATTTTTTTTGTATATTGCAGGTAGAGGGAGCCAGAGGAAAAGGAAGACAGAGTGTTGAAGATCTGTGATGATTGTTGCAAGGTGTGCAACAGTCAATAGACAGTCAGGAGGACTGTAAGATATGTTGGAAGCACTCACGGTTGCAGAGTGACATCAACAAGTTTTCCAAGAGGGCAGACAGGAACAGGAAGATGGCTACTAAAGGCCATGGACGCAGTAGAAAGAAGAACCACCAGCAGCAGAGAAAAGATGAGATGGATGAAGAGCTCTATGAGATAAGGGTGAGGATGGAAGATCTTGCACTGCGGGTGCAATAGAACGCAAAGACACATTGGGTGTATGAAAGGCCTCTGAGGAGGAAAGAAAAATGGCCAATCAAGGAATTGTTGGCCAGAAGATAGCAAAGGCTATTGAAGGAATGGCTGAGGTATGGGGAAAGCCTCAGAGATGAAGAGGAGATGGTTCATGCCTGTGAACTAGAAGCTGGGAGAAATCTCAGTGATGATGAAGAGGAGAGATTGAGCATAGATCTCATAGACTTCCAAGTGGGCAGAGATGGACTTTCAAATTGCCAGGTGGGAAATAGAAAGAGATCAAGTGAAGGTCTCGTATACTGCCAGGAGGGTGGTGCTGAAATTTCAAGTTGCCAGGAGGGCACTAAGATG
>JASDQU010027512.1:10101-21034 GCA_032191745.1 Picea mariana
AGTGATCTTGTTCTTATGATGCTCTTATCTATTGAAATGCAAAGAACTATAATAATGGCATAAACATTAACATTAAGCCTCCACACTTTCTCTTGTTCAAGTAAAATGTTTTGCCTAGTCGATTCCATTTGTCAAACTCTGTCAGAGTCCATTGAGGGATTCTGTCGCAAAGAGTTAATATCATATGTCTATTCGAACTCATTCTCTATGTCGAGGAGTGTTTTCTCTTGCTCCTTTTTTCGCGCAGTGGCCCATCGAACCACAGACGCCTTTAGATACCTAAGGGAATCAACAAATTGCGGGGAAGCAGAAACATCAACATTAGGATTAAATTGAACCTATTTTTCTTTAACTAGAGTCCGAAAATTTTCAATCTCAAACCAGGAGGGGTTATATTGGCTGGGGGCCACCGGGCACCCCCTCGTAACGTCTATCTCTAGAAAAACTGGGAAGTGGTCTAAACCCTTGAATTTGTCGACCCAAGATCTATAAATACTAATGTTCTGAAGAAGAGTGTGATGAACCAAAAATCTATCTAAACGCTTATGAACTCCTGTGTAACTAGATCTATTGTTACTCTAGGTTGGACTAATACAAACTGGTTCCACGTCCACTAGTCTTGAAAGTTTTAACATGTTAAGAAAGTATTGAGACAAAGGATCTTCCCGTGCTAAATCCCCCCAAATCTCCTCTCTCCCAATAGAGAAATTCAACTCCCCACCTATAATGATATCGTCCGAGTCAATAACATTAATATCCAGAAGATGATCCCAAAAGGATTCCCTATCAACATAGGGGCCATATATGTTACATAATAGAAAGTGTCGTTCCAAATCCTTGCAAAAGATCTTTGTACATAAAACTGAATTCATAGAGAAACAGTTGATAAGAGATACCGAAGGCGAAAGACCCGTGATGATGTCGCCTGACATTTCCTCCACGTCTTATCAAATGAAAACCCACCCCGGAAAAAGTTTGTTGAGTTTAGAGATAATAAGATCACTTCTCCCCATAGACTCCTGAGTGAACACGATATCAGGATGCTCCAGCCCAATGAACCTCCAGAGGGATATTTTTTTCGGTCTATCCCCCAGACCCCACATATTGTCCGACATAATTTTCATAGAGGCGACAACAGAGGGGCAACACATGCTCTAAGTAGCCTGGATATAATCCGTTGACGACCCTAAGACACCTCACAAAAATATTTTTCCTGGGCATGTTTCAATGCTGATTTTCGATCCAGTTTGGAGGGCCAAGGTTCTTTGGCTGAGACAAACCCATAGCTCCTTGAGGAGGAATTACCTTGGATCGAAGCTCACGGTCTAAGGAGAAATGGGTCCCACCCCAAAGAGGCCGACACAGAACCAGATGAACACTCCTTTCGAGAACCTAGGGACTGTGCTAAAACATGATCTGAGTCATTGGCAAGGTTAACATCAGGATCCTTCAAAATTCTAATATCCACGGGATTTTGAATAGAAACCCCCTAGAGGAAGGAAAGGCCGAATTACTCACCACTTCATCCAAAGATTGCATGCCCAGTTGAGATGAGGATGAAACCGAACAAGAAGAAGATGAGAACTTACCCGAAGCTGTTCGATTAACATTGCTTTCAGACCACATTGCCTCGATCTTGCTCCATTCTGCCGCAGATAGATGAAGTTCCTCGTCTAGGGCTTCTTTGGAAGAGTATGCACTCCTGACTCAGAGCCTGGCTCAATCAGTGGAAAAGAAATATCACCGACAACGATACATACATTATCATGATAGGAAGGTGACTATATAGAGCCAGGGATGACTTTTTACTTGTTGCATAGTGGGAGAAAGGTTCACTTCACCTTTTTGATTGTTGCATGATGAGGACAAAGCATGCACTTTTGAAGATTCATGGGGCTACCTCTGAAACTTCTTAAAAAACTTTTTGTCGCAATTGTCCACAACATGACCCACACTATGACACCTTACACATAGAAAAGGGACGTTGAGGTAGTTAAGAACCAATAAATAAGTATGTGAACCAACAATTAACTTCATAGATTCATATCAACCTTTTCTAGGGTCCAATTCCACCAGAATTTGCACCACCGAATGACTGGACGAAGACTTAAAACTGGATTCAACAACAATGTTTGTACCCAACGCATCACCAATGGCCTGGAGGTCTCATAAGAACAATATTCCAATGGCAGGTTGGACAAATTTGTCCATATCGAGAGACTTTTCAAAGCCTAGACACTGGCATTAAACAATGGATGCCAAGGTTTTTCGCAAAGGACTTGCTCGTCTCAAAACCAAAAAACAGAGAGGAATTTTTGTGTATCATCCTTTGCCTTGAATACAAACCCGATCCAACCCCTTGATAAGAGATGAAAAATTGGAACATAGCCCAGAACTGGATCCAATGATGCTCCATCCATTGAGAGAGGACCCCCACCAAGATCCGTTAACCTTACTCCTTCCAACCCAACTTCTTTACTACCCTAAGCTACGGTTTGTTCAGGCGTAAGGATCTCAACATTCGCATCAAATGGCTCTCATATTCTCTGTAGTTTCCCATTGTCAAGGGCAGGGATATCTCAGTTTACGAAACTTAGCTCTTCTATTTCTACTATAACCTCTCTACCTTTCCCTGGTTTACGAAACTTAGCTATTCTATTTCTACAATATGAGGCCTTCCAGACAACGGAGCATATATCCATGTGTAATTCCATGAAGGATGGAAACTGTTGGAAGGTGATGCACAGCAGAGAGGATATGATGTCGGATGTTGGAATCCAACTTAGGGGAGTATTATTAATGATAAGTTTTTATACATATATATAAGTTATATATTATTAATTATAAGTATATCTATAAGTTGTAATTAAGTTATATATTATTTATTATAATTAAGTTATATAACTTATATATTATGTATTATTAATTAAGATATATATAAGTTATATTTTATTCATTATTAGTATATATATACGTTATATATATGTATATTTAAAAATTTCTATATATTTTTTATTTTTATGTTCATTTTTTAAAATTACAAAAAAATATTTATATTGTTTGTACTTGCCGTTTCCCTGCTGTATCTGGATCCCGGCTTTTCAAAAAACTGGTGGATCTGCATCTGAATCCTGGTAACTTAGATATTAATAAATATTTATTATTTTAATATGGATTGTATAGGTCTTTCTCTTCATGGATGATGATTTCATGAAGCAAACCGCTAGGTTTGCTTCAAGTGGTATCAGAGTGGATTCGTTTCCCTGTTGGCTTGTGGCCAAATTTTTGCTAGTGGCAAATTAAATTTTGGGCTTGTGGCCCAAAATCTTTGACATAAATTTAGATAAACAAAAGGATCAAGAAAAACACACAAAAAAAAATCAAGAACTGTGGGAGCAGCCGGAAGAAGAGCCCATTGGGATATTGTCCAAAGCAAAAATAGGGGCAGCAGCAATATAGCTGCCATTTCTCATTCTCTGTGTATGAGAAATAAAAATATAAGGGAATTAAGCATCGGAATTTCACATATAATCTTCTAATACAACAAAGCCACACAGATACCCATGTTTGTGATTACCAAGTGAGTATATGCCCGTAGCATATCATATTTAAAGCACCAATTGACTGGTTAAATAACTTCCAGGCTTGCTTATATCATTGCAGGAAACACCAGATATAGTGTGTAGTTTGAAACTGAAAAAAGACAACAAAATAACAAGAGCAGTGATCCTAACACTGCTTGAAACATTTCCATTACAGCAAAATAGTTATATTGATATGTTTTTAAAACAGAAACTAGCTGTTAAAGTCCCATCCATCAGAAACAGTCAAGGACCCCATTGATGTATCCCTGCAGTTGGTGTGGAAACAAATAAAAATAAACAAACAAATGTAAAAAATGTGTTCATCTCTGTCATTGGCACCCACAGCAGTCACAGCCATTAACTTGTCCAAGTGAAATCGTATCCAAGGCTATATGATTATACAAGGCATATACAGGAAATCTGGGTTCATTTGTCGTCAGGAAAGTAGGCCGAAATCGCACAACTGTTGGCATTAAGATCTTAAAGAAAGAAAAACTTATTGTGCCACTTCAATACTATTTAAAAGAGGAAAATTTTGGGAAAATCTTAATTCCATTTTCTGTGAAGTATTATGCAATAGCCTCGTGTAAAGTATTAGCAAACCACATTCAATATCACAGTGTTGATAAATGGATATATTGAAGTGTTAGGTACCAACATATTTAATAAAAGTAGCTTTATAGTGTTACTTTGAAGCCATTTAGAGAGAAAAAGGAAATTGAGAATATATGGTTTGAAAAACCTCAATTCCCAAAATATTGCTTCAGTTTGGAATGTTTGGAATTGACAAGGAAGAAGTGAATACTTATTAATAAGAGAGTCACACTTTGTGTGCGCCCAGTTAATATCACTTTGACAATTAAAGATTATTAGAGATTGTAGAAACCAGGGTAATATTGACGGAATAACTATGGAAATGCGTGAGCAATTAAAGAGGCAATTAAGAAAACATAGAAAAAAACATGATTCTCAAGTAAATAATTCATGGGAAGAAAACAATTTCTCGCAATTAAAGTGGATCATTTAACACAAGTGGAAAATTCAGGAGGAATTGAAGCCAAAGTGACGAAAATGAAAGATCTTGAAAATGATAAAGACGACCTTCAATATGAAGTTAATTCCCTATGATGTAAATTAAAAGAGCAGGTTGTTAAGACAAAAAGGTTAAAAAAAGACTATTAGAGTCGGAGAAAAACATTTTGTGACTTACCAGTTAAGGATCAAGCTTCGATTAGACAAGGCATTGCAATTCATTGTGATTGACAATCACAAGAGAAGCAAGGTGCCAATTTTTTTTGGACAGGATCCTGTCAAATAAAGACAAGAAAACAATTGTTTGAAGAATCATAGATCTTGCTTAAAGAAGTAAAAAATTAAAATGTAAGGATATATCAATTCTGAAAGGAGACAAAGAGACATCCATTGATGCAAGTGAATCAAGGAAGTTTTGAGAAGTCGAAACTATTGATTGAAACTAAAAGTCAAAGTGTCTCTACTAATGAAGTTTTATCAGACAAAGAGCATCCAAAAATTGAGATAAGAAAGGATTTGATGACAAGGTGACATCTATAGATTCAATGATAGTTGAAGGTCCATCAATGGCCATCGATAAAGTCATATCTCGGCGAAAGGATGTGGACACACAAATGAATACGTAAATATCAAAGATCAACTTGATGACACAAGTAAATCATGAAATATTAATCAATTATTAAGAAGGATCATCTTACCAAGGTAACATATCTTGCCCCAAATTACATAAGTTGCAGCACACAAGAGTCAATGTAATGATATCCACAATTGTTTTTTGATTCATATGTCTTTTTTTTAATGTAAAATATTTACAAATAGAGAAGCAAAAAGTGTAAGGGTATATACAATGGAAATCATAACCTCTTCCATAATGAAACTAATACTAAGATAAAGTCTGAATAGGTTGATGGCTCTAAAGGCTGGGCATCCTTAACCAACAAAGCTCCCTTAGCCAAATGCTGATGGTGTGCCTCATCATGCCACGTCGTACAAAAAGCAGACAGAGAGATAATGTCATGCTAAAAAACATACTTACATCTGAGTTTCTAGAGGATGAACAAGAACGATATCTTCGAGCACTACCATATCTCGGTGAAGGTAGAATGAACTTAAGAGTGGCAATCTCCATGGAAGGCAACGTGCCATTGAACTCAGCCCTGAAGTTGAACTGAATATTGATCCTGAAAATACCTCCAAAAACTCTTAGCAAACTCATACTCCCAGAAAACGTGCTTCATCGTATCTGTTGATAAATAGACCTTCAAAAGGCTCACTTTTGGCCAATTGGGCCTTAGAAGGAATCCCTTGAAACAAGACTAGGTATACAAAAACTTTCAGCTTGTAAGAAAGACTCATAGATAAAAAATTGTGGAGCTTGTGAACCCATCTATCTTTTGAATCAATCGACAACTGGAGATATTGGATGTCTTTGATGCAAAATCGCATACAACTATCAGGAATCATACTACTAAAGAGGGTGACCAAGACTCCATCCCCAATCTCACCAAAGAGGCCTTGGCATCCCAATATTCATTTTGAATATGTTAGTCTATGGAATGAGCCTTCTCAACTCCATAATTGAAAGTCAATCAATGACAATCAATCCATATTGCTAAACTAGTGAGCACCAATCCTTCTAGGAGCATGTAGGTGCATCCCACAAATCTCCCTAGAAGAAGACGCTCTTCCTACTCAATTTGTGTGCCTGAAAGTAAGGTATCTCCGTAATAAATATAGCTTGCATCCTCCAGCTCCAAATTGGATGTTGCACTAAATCCCAACCTACCCTGCTGCCCTCCCAGTTCCAGCGAACCAAACGTACAGTAGCTTTCCAAGCTAACCATATACTTTTGAAAATGAAAGAGCTCAAGACCTAAAACAGGTGGGGTGAGGAAATAATATCACAGAGACTAAAGGCCCATTGCACCCTACCCATATGCTGAGCAGTGAGAAGTCAATGTTTATTACCAGTGTCCATAGTTACTCAACCAAAGTCAATGCTTTACTTAGATATTGAAGAATCTGAAGATCAATACAACTTGAAGCCAAAAATGAAGAAGCTTCAATAAAAAATATTGTCAATAGAGAGTTCTGTAAAGAATCCACCTAGGATGGATTGATTCTTTTTCAATGCAACAATATTGTTCAAGGCTTTGGAACTCATATCACATTGTCCTCAGCCTTATCAAATAGGAAAAAATTACAATAAGATGGATCATTTATTAGAAGAATTGTTCTCTGTCCGTGCTTTGAAGACAAAGCATTCTTAAGGAGGGCATGTAATATCCCTAGGGTATATTAGCACTAATGTCATAATGTTATAAACATTTATTATGTAATAATAGTTATAGGTCATAATGTACATTTATATTGTCATAACTATAACATCCCTTTTTCCAAAGAGTATAATTTATCACCTCAATGAGTGTTTATATACACACCATTGTATCTCAATTCATCAATCCCTTATAAGCTATCCATATTAATAAATATTTACAATATGGATCATATGTGCTTCTCTCTTCATATATGCTGATTTCATGAAGTGATCTGTCAGGTTTGCTTCAAAAACTGGTTTCCAAGATTATGTCCTTTCATCGTGCATATGTTCGTCTCCATTATTGATGGGTTTTCTGCTTAACTACACCATTTTGTCGTTGTGCATAAGTGCCTATTGTTCGTCTCCTAATACCTTTCTTGTTTCTAAAAAGTCATACTTAATTCTTTAGTCACATCACAATGCTTGTTGTGTATTCACAATGCTTGTTGCGTATTCACTTGAAACTCTTATTCACACTTCACCTTTACCTTGTACTTGATATAATATGAATCACATAATATAGTCACTTTATTTTCACAGTTATGCTATGGAAAAATTTCTCTTCTCGTAGCAATGTGATTGGTAGCTCTTGAATCAAGATATCAAATACACTGCGAAGCTACTACTTCATTGTATGTGGCCATGAGTAGATAACCTGCTTAAGGTTTGTTATGCTTGAAAGTTGATACTAATGAATATTTCATGAATTTCTCCTATGTCTATGATCTCTACTTCTAGCTTTATTCCTTTATTTTGTGGTTGTTCTAAGCAAGCATTGTTTGTCTCCTAATACCTTTCTTGTTTCAAAAAAAGTCATACTCAATTCTTTGGTCACATCACAAAACTTATTCACAATGCTTGTTGTTTATTCACGTGTAACTCTTGTTCAAACTTCTCCTTTACCTTGTATTTGATGTAATATGAATCACCTAATATAACATGTGTTTGATAGCTACTAGCTCCTAAGTCAAGATATCAAACACACTGCAAAGCTACCACTTCTTTATATGTGGCCATCAGTGGATAGCCTGTTTAACGCTTGTTTGCTTGATAATAATTAAATTTTCACTAGTTTCTGCAAAATTTCTTCCATGTTTATGATCTCTATCTTTATTCCTCTCAACTTCATGCCTTTTTTTTAAGAAAGCAATCCTCTTATTCTTTCCACAATAATTACAATATTTAGAAAACATACTAAGACTTACTTTATAATAATAGTGATTATAATAACAAATCACCAGGTGACATAAGCCTTCACTTTCATGACCAATCAATGGAATTATATATCTTTACGAAGCATTTGCAATGTTCATATATATATATATAATGTCTTATATTTACAAACATCAATACAAAAGGTGGAAGGGTATATACAATGGAACCTATATCCTCTTCCATAAAACAAGTAAAACTGAAATAAAGTCTGAATAACCTACTGGATCTAACGACTGAGCATCTTTGATTAATAAAGCACCATTAGCTAGCAATTGATGGCGTACACATGCCACATAATACAAAAAGTGTACCATTTATATATATTTTCAGATTTATTTATGTTAATTTGACTTTAATAGAGGCCAATGATTGGGTTGGATCATCCATCCTCCAATTGTCTTGTTTGCCTTCTCTCTTTCACCTTTTGTATTGCCCTCTCCGGTCTCCATTCTCTACATATCGCGGTCATCGATCCATTCCACCACCATCCCATACTCCTTTCTTCATCCAACATTTCTCTTAGCTGTTGTTCAAACTCGTCTCTGTCACACGATTCATAGCATCAACAACATACGTGGCCTTCGTTGCTTCCTTGAGTAGGGCCAAGAAAACTGGTAGGAGTGACAACAATTTGCAACATTTATTCCTAGCATCAAGGTTTGAATTAGTAGTTCAATTGGCTGGTAAGGAAGACATGACCTTCCATGTTGTTCCAATTGGACCTTGATGACACAATTTTTTTTTGATACATTTTAATTAGCACTACAAAGCCTAGTAGAAGAAATCGCCGATTAATGGGCAAAAATTGGAAAAAACACAATTTTTTGGGCTTGCCGATTTAAAAAAAAAAAAATCGCGATTTTTTGGTCAGAGAAAAAAGCGTGTTTTTTTGAAAAAATCGGGAAAAGCGGCAAAAATCGGAAAAAAGCACCAGAGTCAACCAGGCCGTGGGATAAAGAGCCCGATTTGTTTTTTTTTTGTCATTCTGTTTTTTTTTTATGTGGAGCAGCAAGGGAAGAAGTTTGTGGAGGCTATCAAGCATTTTTGAGGTGTGCAAAGGCAGGGTAGTGGGTTTTGGGACATATACATTTATATATGTGATCATTGATGTCATTTTGTATTGATTTCAGACTTTCAGTAATGACTTTGAAGTTTGATGTATCGGTTTTTGTTTGGCATCCACTATATAATATATATTGGTTCTTTCTCCATATTTATGTGCCTATCTGTTTATATGATGTTGTTGTTGCTTTATATATTGAAAAATGTTTAAAATTAAAAAAAAAAATGAATAAATTATGTATTTTTTAATGTTTGCCGAGTTTTTCCTTTTCTGATTTTTTCCGAGGCGATGTTTTCAGGACCCTTGCCGAGTTTTTGCCGTTGCCGAGTTTTTCCACTAGGCTACAAAGTGAAGATTATCAAAAAAATAATTAAGCCAAGCCACCATTCTCCCTTAAAATTTGGGATGGACACACACACATAGATAATATATATAGATATATATAACTAAACACCTCACTGGGCAGTCCATAAGCAAGGGAGAGATATTCCTCATGGCTCATGGAGAACAAACATGTCACTCCCACTCCCATGTTCCAAGGAAAATCTCCAACGGTCCATGAATATGCTCTCTAGGGTGGATGGATCCTCAAAAGAAGTGACAAGTGCCTCCAAATATGTGAGAGAAGGTGGAGTGTTCCATGAAGGATGATCTGGCATCTTATGACAATTAGGAAAACCATCTGAAAAAAGCTCAAGGCATTGGAGAGAGGGGCCCTCCAATATCCATGTGCATTAAAATATGTCAAGGCCTCTCATGAAGTGGTTTTACATGATCTCAAGTGCCAAATACATGGCATCAGACCCAAAAAGTCCTAGGTAGACAATCTCCTAGGCCAGAGTGTGACAATACATAAATAGATCCATGCTTAGCCTAAAGGGGAAGTGTTCTTTTAGGCATGATAACCTTTACAATACATTGGCACAACTTTTACAAAATGGTAAAGTGAAAAAACCTAGGGGTTCTCTAAGTCATGTGTCCTAATAGATCCACTTCAAGAACCCTGTGCACCCATCTCAGCCATAAATGACCTGTCAGAGATGGTTAGTACGAGCCGTTAAGGGAGGTTTAGCCTTAAAATGAGGACTAAGAGGAGGGGCCATGACAAACCACAAGGGTCTAGAGAAACTGCCTAGATGAAAAAAGCACTTTACATAGATCACTAAGCATGGTCTAGTAACGATACATAAGATACATGGTCACAATTTTTGGTTCATTATGGTACATAATACGATCCTCGTAAAGGCACAACTGATCACTGAACCCTAGGCTCAGACATCATCTCAAATCATGTATGAGTTCAGTCCATATGCTGTGATAGATCTTGCTAAGAAATGTGGTACTCCTGATGTGAAACTGAGGGTAACATGACTGATGTTTTATTTCATCATAATCACTTTATTATAATCTTGTCCTAACATGTCTTTAAGTTGTCCAGACATTACACTTTATTATATGTCTTTATAACTGAACATTATTGATCTCTGAGACCAAACTCTTATAAAATGAACTTAACTTTTGCAGAAACCTCAACGCAAGTATATCTCTAAAATTAGCTTCTGACTCTGTGTGTGTATGCATAGATATATATGTCTCTTTCTATATATGCCATGTGCAGCTGTAGGATCCAAATTTTTTCTCAAAAACTGATAAATCAGTTTTTGTACTCTTATCATTTTTTATACCCTTTTCTTTGATGTTTAGTTATTATTTCTTCAT
>JASDQU010027513.1:0-29389 GCA_032191745.1 Picea mariana
ATGTATAATACAACGCATAAATATACTTAGTAAATAAATATTTACTTATTATCCAAGTGACACATCCTTTCATGGATGGTCACTATATGTTCTATATATATGAAACTCTCATAATTGTAATAACATCAATTTAATATAAGCATTTTCTATTGTACTCATGTCTCTGTGCATGGTTATTTTTCTTGTGATCTTGGTTATTATTGTTGCTATTGTTCATGGTTTATGCTTCAGTTCAAGTAAATTTATAAAGTAACTGAATGTAATTGAACAACATTAAAATTCAACAGATAGGTCTCAGGAAGAAGAAGGATTCATAAGAGAAACTCCTTTAAGAAGATCTTCAACTCCCAAGTATCAAACTATCTTTTTTGGTTTATGTTATGCATGTAATAATTTTGGACATAAAGCTGTGAAGTAGAGCTAACAATAGGAACATAAACAACTTTGAAAGTCATACACAAAAGGGTTATCCAAGAAGGCCTAGTGAAATACAGAGAAGAAGTTACAACAAGTTTGAATCATTAAGCAATGAAGTGGAATGCTACAAGTGTAACAACTTTGGACACATGGCCAAAGATTGCATAATGGCAATCCCTCCTAGAGAACCACAACATAACAACAACWATCACAGACATGAACCTTAGAAAATGACATGGATAAGAAAGCAGAATCAGTACAACAATGAAGAATGCACACTCGCTCTACAAGCTAAGCAAAAGAAACGTGGTTAGTATGTTGACAATGGATGTTAAAAACACATGGTAGATGATAGAGACATGTTTCTTACATTAATAAAGGAAAGATATGGATCAGTCTCATTCGAAAATGATGATTCAGCTAAAATCATTGGAAAAGGCACAAGTCATAATTCGGAACAAGAATACAAAAGAAGAAAATTTTCTACTAGTAGAAGATATGAAACGTAATCTTCTAAGTGTGAGTCAAATGTGTGACCAAGGTCATAAAGTTACTTTCAATTCACAAAAGTGCGAGATAAGAAAAGAAGGTTCAGGAAAATTGATTGCTACAGCTGCGAGAACTTCAAGCAACATATATGTGTTAAGTGAAATTGGAAATGAAAAGTGTTTTCTAAGAAAGGAAGATGAAAGTTGGCTATGGCACAAAAGAATGGGTCACATATATTTTGATAACCTTGCCAAAGTCAGCAAAGGAGAATCAGTCATAGAAATTCCCTAGATCATGAAACCAACCAATACTTTATGCAAGCATTGTCAACAAGGAAAGCAAACAAAGACCAGGTTCAAATCAAAGGAATATTCAACAACAAGACCACTGGAAATTGTGCATACTGATCTAGTTGGACCAACTACAACAAATGGTTTAAAAGGTGAGAAATACTTTATGTTATTAGTTGATGATTATACAAGAATGAATGCACTTTGCTTTCTCAAGAATAAGTCAAAAGCTTTCGAAAACTTCAAGATCTACAAGGAAATGGTTGAAAATGAAATGGATTCAAAAATCAAATGCTTGGGATATGATAATGGAGGAGAGTTTACTTCAAAGGAATTTATGGAATACTGCAGCAGTCATGGAATAAAAAGGTAATTATCTTTTGTTAGGACACCTCAACATAATGGAGTTGTTGAAAGAAATAACAAGACGATACATGAAATGGCTCGAACAATGCTAATGGATTCCAAATTGAAAGATATTTTTAGACACAGGAAGTGCATACAACAGTTCACATTCAAAACAGAGTAATGCTCAGAAACAACACTGACAAAACTCCCTGCGAGCTATGGAAAGGAAGACCAACAAATGTGAAGCACTTCAGAGTTTTTGGAAGCAAATGCTACATCAAAAGAGAAGATGGAAGAATGGGAAAGTTTGAATCTTGTGTGGACAAAGGAGTACTTGTTGGTTACTCAAGTACAAGAAAATAATACAAGTGTTACAACCTGAGATTGAACAAATTTGTGGAAAGCATCAACGTAACAATTGATGAAACAGGTAGACAAGAATTAAAGGAAGAAGAAAATGAATCAATGGAACCGCTTTACGAAGAATAAACAAAATATGAAAAAGAAGTAGAAGGGGAAGATGAAGAGGATCCAACAAAAGCAGAAGAGAAATTTCAAAAAGTGCCTCCAAAGCCACCTAGCAGAAGAGTACAGAAGAATCATCCTTCAGTTCAGATTATCGAAAACAAAGATCTAGGAGTTGAGACTAGAAGAAGAATCCGTTCACCATAACAAACGTACCTAACACTCTCATATACGATTGAACCCACCTATTTTGAAGAGGCCAACAAGGATGAATTTTGGAATAAGGCCATGGATGAAGCATTGGATCAAATAGAAAAAAATTACACTTGGGAATTGGTTCTAAAACCAAAGGATAAGAATGTGATCAACACAAAGTGGGTATACATGAATAAATTGAATGAAGATGGACAGGTTACAAGGAAAAAATCTAGACTGGTATGTAAGGGATATGCACAGGTTGACAGAATCGACTTTGAAGAGACATTTTCCCCAGTTGCCAGAATGGAAGCAATCCGATTGCTTTTAGCTTATGCATGCTCCAAAAATATTAAAGTGTATCATATGTACGTAAAATCATCTTTTCTGAATGGAGAACTTGAAGAAGAAGTCTACATTGAACAACTAGAAGGATTGTCAGAGAACACAGATTATGTATGTAAATTAAGAAGGCCTTGTATGGTCTAAAACAGGCTCCTAGAGCATGGTACTCTAGACTAGATAAATATATACAACAAGCAGGGTTCAGAAAATGAAGTGCAGACACCAACCTCTACATCAAGGTAAGTCAAGATAGTATTTTATTAATTGAAGTTTATGTTGATGATATTATTTTTGGTAGTGATGATGGCAGGTTAAGCCAGAAATTTGCAAAGGATATGCAGAATGAATTTGAAATGTCATTACTTGGAGAACTATCCTTCTTTCTGGGACTTCAGACACGTCAAAGAAGCCAAAGAATTTTTATTTCTCAAACCAAGTATATCAGAGAAATGCTAAAGAGGTTTGGAATGGAAGATTGCAAACTAGTTATCACTCCCATGCAAACCAGTTGCAAGTTGAGAAAAGATGATGATTGAAAGTCTACAAATCAGAGGCAATACAGATCAATGATTGGTAGCCTACTATATGTGACAACATCCAGACCAGATGTAATGCAGGTTGTTGGACAGGTGGCATGATTTCAAGCAACACCAAAGGAATCACATATATTAGCAGTGAAGAGGATTTTCAAATATCTCAAAGGAACAAAAGAGTTTGGATTATGGTATCCAAAAGGAAAGGATCTATCACTTATTGCCTACACAATTGCAGATTGGGAAGGTTGTATTGATGACCCATGAAGCACCAGTGGAGAAACGTTCTACTTGGGTGAGTATTTAGTATCATGGCTAAGCAAGAAACAATCATCGGTATCTTTATCTACAGCCGACACAGAGTATATTGCAACAACAACATGTACACAGGTTCTTTGGATGAAACAAATTCTGACAGATATACAGGTTGAGTATGATGAGCTCATTCCAATCTATTGTGACAATACAAGCACCATCAATATCTCAAAGAACCTGGTGATGCACTCCAAGATGAAGCACATTCAATCAAGTATCACTTTCTACAGGAACATGTTGCAGAAAAGAACACCATAGTTAAGTACGTGGGCACAAAATAACAAGTGGCAAACATCTTTACAAAACCACTTCCACGGGAAGCCTTTGAGTATCTTCACCAGAGACTAAGAGTTATTTCTACTCCAAAATGAATGCTTTTGAATGTTTATCTTATATGTCTTAGATGTACACGAGGAAGCACCATAAAGAGGACAGTTCAATTAGGGGGAGAAACCTCGGATGGAAAATACCTTTGTCATTGATTACAAAGGGGGGGAGATTTATCAGATGCAGAGGACAGGGGCATGGTTCCAGGGGAGAATGAGCGATATAACTTCAGTATTGCATGACATGATTTTAGTATTTCATCAGAGTGTTTCCATCAATTCCAAAGGGGGATATTGTTGATTAAGGTTGGTTGTCATTGATGTCAACCCTTGAAGGAAGTTGGAGAACTCAGGTTTGGGTAATGGACCCAAGTTTGTTTGATGGATAACGGTATGAGTTTTGATATATTTGCAGGTAATATTATTTTATATGGATAGTACATGTCATGCCATTTCCAGTGGTATGTGGAACGTCACATAACTCTTCACGGTTAGAGATTTATGGCCATGTGAAGTTGGAGAACCCTCATGAGACATCTAAAAACCCCAAAAGGTCAAAGTAGCCAAAGTGGTTTAAGAGATTTTTAGAAGGTAAATAATAAAGTGAAGTTATGAGTGTATTATAACTCAAAGTGAATACAAAAGAAATTATTTAAATAATAAAGTTAATGGAGAAATTACTAAGTTGACAAGTGGTTAGAAGTGGGTTAGCCCTAAAATAAGGAAAGTGGTTTAAGATGGTTAGAAGGTAACCCCTTGAGGTAAAGTGAAGTGATGAGTGTACTATAAGTCAAAGTGGATAAAAAATAATTATTTAAATAATTAATTTAATGGGTAAATTACTAATTGGACAAGTGGTTAGAAGTTGGTTAACCCTAAAATAAGGAAAGTGGATTAAGATGGTTAAAAGATAACCCCTTGAGGAAGCTACATGAAAGTATAAATAAGAGGCAAGGCTCGCTAATTTTATATCACACTTGAGAATATTGAATATCTACAGGTGACTGAGGTAACCAAAGGATATCTAAGCTGAATTTCAGAGAGAAGGTGAAGTAAAGAAGGTCGAAATTCAAGGGAGGATAAATTATTTTGATGATGCTTTCTAAGGTATGTTATTTACAGGTCATCTCACCATTTTCGCAATAACTTTTTTTCTAGAATGATTCAGACTACGAAATTGATATTTCATTGAGAAGACATATCCAAGTATTTGTGGTACAAATTTCAGCTTGTGGTTCATTGTATTTTTTGAGTTATACTCCGTGGAAAATACAGTTTGTGGCTAGTCCTGAAACTAGTCTAAAACAAGTGTTTCAGGTAAAAATGCCATAACTTATTCATAAAATATCCAAATTAAGTAAGAACAAATTTTTTGGTTAGAGTACAGTTTGTTTTATTCTGTGTAAATTTTCATATCCATACAACAAATATTCTGTGCAGGGCACGCTCTACAAGTTCGCTCTCTGGAATAAGCCAAAATTCAACAAGGTATGCCATTTTTGTTATAACTCCTTTTCTGAGAGGTTCCAAGTAGTGAAACTTGGAGGAATTACATAAAACACACTGAAGGACATTGTGTACTATTTTCAGATCTTTATTCGTTACAGGTACATAGTTATGATTATTTCAAGTTAGAGTTGTTGACTAATCCAAAACTAGTCATGTGAGACTAAAGAAAAGTTTGATGAAAATGCTAGTCGCTTGTTGTTAAAGTTAAGGAAGGTTTGAAGAAATGTGATCATATACACCAGGTCTATTACAGAGTTACAAATCAAATTTGGATGATGAAATTGATGAGGGATTTTGGTTGAGGTAAATGTTGGGTACATGGTTGAGACAAGTAGTTGATGAGTTGGCACATACATGAGGTGTATAGTTGATGATGTTGGTACATCTTAATGAGCCATAGTTGATGAGTAGTTGATACATGATTGGTACATACTTGGTACATGGTTGGATGCACGTGTTTATGGTACAAGTTCATTACAAGTTGTTTGGTACATGTTGGTGCATGGTTGATGCACTTGTTTATGGTATAGGTTGATTACAGGTTGAGGTATAGGTTGATGCATGGTTCAGATTTTTTGGTACATGTTGTTTGGTGCAGTTTTATTGGTACAGGTTTACAATAGTATATCTCAAAGTGATAGTGTGACAATGGTTCCATCAGCTACTTATACGTCAGGGTTGTTTGACAGGGCAAGGACAAGTGGTTGTAGCCGAAGACCATAGGGGGTTGTAGACTCCTTCTGGTTGTAGCCAGAGAATTGGGGAGTTGGAGATTCCCTCAAGTTGAAGCCCGAGAAACTAGGGGGTTGGAGCCTCCTTCCAATTGCAGCTGGAAAACAAAGGAATTTGGTTCTTCCAATGAATGTAATTCTTCAAGACATATAAGAAAAAACATTTTGTGGTTTTCTCCCGCTTTGGGTTTCCATGTAAAACACCGGTGTATTGTGTATGTGTATGATTGTTCATTTCTTCATTGCTTATTTACTCTGTATTTATTGGATGATAATGCTACATTGATATAACACTTGGATTATATAGTTAAAAAGGATTAAATTTCTCTATTACTTATTCACCCCCCCTCTTAGTAATCCAACAACATCAACCCAAGAAGTGGGAGGAAAACCTACCACTGGTAGAATTTTCTTACAACAATGGCTATCAAGAGTCATAAAAAATGAGTCCTTTTGAAGCCCTCTATGGAAGGTAATGCAACATTCCAATCAGCTAGAACAACCCAGTAGACAGAGTTACAATTGGGCCAAGTATGCTAAAGGAAATGGAACAACAAGTGATTCAGATCAAACAAAATCTGAAGATAGCCCAGGATAGACAAAAGAGATATGAAGACCTAAAAAGGACTCCCAAAAATTTCAAAGCACGAGATCATGTGTATCTCCAAGTTAGACCAAGGAAAATATCTTTGAGGATGGGAGCTTGTGCCAAGATGCAACTCGGTATTGTGGACCCTTTGAATTTTTGGATAGAGTGGGACCATTAGCCTATTGTATAGCACTCCCTCCCACAGTGAAAGCACATAATGTCTTCCATGTTTCTTTATTAAAGAAGTATGTACATGATTCTAATCATATTATTGACTAGTCTGTGAACCCGAGGGAGAATTACTGCCAGAACCTCAATACATAATAGACAGGAAGGAAATCCCACTCAGGAACAGAAACATTGCACAGGTCAAGGTGCAGTGGAAACACTTTGGCCCAGATGAAGCTACATTGGAAATGGAGGATGCCATGAGACAGGCATATCCATTTTTGTTTACTTCTATACATACAGAGCACATCGGAAGATAGAACATCGAGGACGATGTTCCTTTAAGGGAGAGGCGATTGTAATACCCATGTTTCCCTCAATTTGTAAATATAACTATAATTGGACAAGAGACTATGGCAGACTAAGTGTGTGTGAATGTTTGATTTGATGAACCTTGTATAAAAGGGTCAATGTATGAATTTTCTGTTATTAATAGAAATTGAATATGTGTTGCACAACTATTGAAAGGAGGGGAGTTTTCCAAGATAGAACATGGATTTTATGAGAGATATGGTGAGGGGAAACCAATAATGGTTGAGATGACCCTCACCAGACCAATACCTACTAGGTGCAATTGCTCAACAGTTCTCTGACCCAGAAATGAATTACCAATCAGGTTGGCCATCCTCAATAGTTAATGAGGAGATGGGGTAGGGTACCCATCTGTAAGGCTTCCAGGCCTGACCACAAATTGGGATTTGGACCCACACAACCTTGTTGAGGAAGGCAAGAAAGGAGGTAATTCAGGGACAGAGACAGATCTGGCAGATAGCAGAGTAGAGAAAAAAATTCTCCCGAGAAGAGAAGGGAAGCACACTTTGATTTGAAAGTTGAGAGGAAAAGTTGATCAATAAGCTCATTTTTTGGTGAAGGAAGCCATGAGCAGGGTTTGGCTACAAGTTGATAAATGAGGTTGACAAGTGACTGAGTAAGTACTCATGCAGACCTCCTTGCTTGGAGTAAAGAAAAACAATTTCCAATTTCCTGTGGGAGGAGGAGAGTAACCTTCATCCCTGACTGTTGTGGAGCAAGGAGAAAGAATTTCTCTCAGAGCATCATGTTCTATCTCAGGGGTGGCCAGTGGTAAATCTGTTAGGAGTAACTATGCCTATGGTTGGGAGGAAATAGGCACCCATTTCAACAGTTGCTTCACATTTTCTAGTTCTGATAAGTATTTCCATACTCTGTGTAATATATTGGATGTGATGATGAAATGCTTTTGTTTGTGATGAAGTCTTTCAGAATTTGAAAAAATATTAGATAGGCGTTTTTACTTCTGTAAATTGCTATGTTTTCATGATCTTTGAATTTTCTCAGACTAGCTACTAGAGATTTATGGGATGGGAATCTGCAGGAGGGTCAGGGTAGGATCGACTGAAATTTCTAAGTCCTGCCAATCCATTGAATTTTACCTTAGCGGGAATTTCAAGTTCAAATTATGTGGGAGAAGGGCATCCCCCTTAGACTATTTCCCCCCCATCTAACCGAGGGCTCTCACCCATGTCCTTAACCCCTTTGTTGCAAAAAGCGATTTGCGCTTAGCCCCAAAGAATTTCCAAAGGATCCATGTGACCAGGGCCTAGGAATTTTGCGCTAGTCCGAAAGGAGCTAGCTCTTTCAGCTTCGAGACTTCAGAGCTAATGATTCCACAACTTTCAAAAATAGTCGAAGGCCAAATTCGTGAATCGACAAGGGTCGTTGATCTGCAGATTCAGTATGGATCTCCCTCAGTCGTTAGATTAGACGAAGGAAGGGAAGCGTTAAGCACTTCGGTGAAGTTCTACTTCGGGAGAATAATAGTAATCTAGCACCAAAACTCCCGAAGGTCATAGTCACAGAGTAAATCTGGATTGTTGAAAAGGGAGGGACACGTTTCCATAGATCAATGATTATCCGAGAGTCTGGGTATTCGATGATATAGATATGCGTGATTTTCCCCGAAGCTTTGCAAGAAGGAGTAAATCCTGGTCGTAGATGCTAGGTACATGTGGCGATAGAACCGACATGGTACAGAAGGAAATCCGAAAAATACACGCCGAACACCCGAATGTTGAATTGCCGAATTGACGTGGATAGTCGGATGAGTGGGTATGTGGCAAGCGATCCTATAGTCTAGAGACTTCATACTCCAGAGTAACCTGGCCAAGATTCCACGAAGTGTGAAAACCGTCGAAGTTGTGAACATCGAAATAAATCTCGGTCGTTGGTGGGAAGAGGACGCATGGCGCTAGATCCGAGAGTCCGGAGACTTGGCTCTTCGGGGGATTTGCGTCGAGATGAGTTGGTACACTCCGAAGCATGGAGATGTGAAGTAATGAGGACCATGGATCTATGGATCCACGTGGATAAATTACAGTCGTATGATGGGGGTTGACATGGTTCACTGACATCATCCGGGTGATGTGGACACACAACCAAGGTGCCACGTGTCACCTAGATTTGGCTAATTCGCGGACCCTTTATGACTATTAAAGCATGACACTGTCACCCCTAATGAGAACACATGTCACCTCTTGACCCTCGCCATGTGTCAACGTCCGGTTCATACTGTTTGGCCAACATGGCTGGTGACGTGTCCGAAATTCCAGGAGTGTGGATGATTTCGGGAGTTCGGAAGATTGAACATAGTAGAGCTAAGGAGGGTACAATGAGGATAGTTGATAATTGAACGCTAAAATTCCAACGATAATCATTGAAACGTCGAACGCATGGAACGAAGACCGCCAAACATTGATCGTCGAAGGGCTAAGCCATATGGTGATATTTTGAGACATCGGGGGTTAGGAAAAAGGAGTGTTATGCGCCCAATACTGAAGCCCCATTTTTAACCGTAGATCTCGGTGGAGGATGTGGACCATTGATCCCCTACATTGTTCGGCGATCTAAGAATTCGACAACATGATTGGAAATCCTGAAGTTTGGGAGTCTTGAGGTGTCTAAACCCTCGCTAAGCAGACTCTTATCTCCCGATTTTCAGCCCGAGGTCACGAAGAGGACCCCACTAACTCGTTTAATCGTGTAGTGGGAGATGTAAACTTCAAAGGAGCAGAATAAAATGGTTTTTCTTAAGTAAGGGACCCAAAATGAACCAGGGAAAGCGAAAATTTGATGCCCCATTCCTAGAAAGGCTATTTAAGGGGTTGGGTATGTTACAGTTTAGGGGATAATGTTTATAATGGCTAGGGATGATAAGGATATTGGGAATTAGGTGTTATTAGGGTTATAGAGGATAAAGTTTATGGGTTAATGGGGTTATGGATTATAGGGTTTATAAGGGGTTCTTAGATTTATAGATATTATATAGATAGAGGATAAGTGATAATTAGGATTATCTGCTAAGGGTAATATGGGTTCATATTTAGGGGTTATATATTTTATTGTTTAGGAGTTATAAGAGTCAAGGGTTATAGAGGTTAGAAGAGATTATAGGAGATTATGCATTGATGGTAATATAAGTAGGGTTATATGAGGTATATGAATTATGTCTTATATAGGTTCGAGATTATAGGGTTAGGAAAGGGTTGTGGAGGTTAGAGGAGATTATAGGAGATTATGCATTGATGGTAGTATAAGTAGGGTTATATGAGGTATATGAATTATTTATTATATAGGTTAAGGATTATAGGGTTAGGAATTATATTGACTAGTAGTAAGGGCTTATAATTCTAAGTTCTTATGGTATTTATATGTGATAGGGATTAAAGGTTAGGGTTGATAAGTAGATAACATGGCTAGACATTATATGTCTTAGCAATTATAGGGGTTAAAAATTATAATAGTTAGGGGTTAAGGGTTATTGGGTCTATAAGTTAATGGTTTTAGGGATTAGAGGTTATAATGATTAAGGTTTAGGTGTTTTAAGAGTTAGAGGTGATGTGGTTTATTATAATTATAGGGGTTATGGATGATAAAGATTAATTGTTAGAGTTGATAAGAACTATAAGGGATATGGTTATAATAGGTTAAAGGGGATAATGGGTAAATGTTAGGCATTATATGTTATAGCATATAATGGTTACAACTAATTATGGTTAGGATTTGAGTGATATTGGCTATAAGTTTTAGAGATTTTAAGGATGGGGGGTTACAATGATTAAGAATTATAGAAAATAAGGACGAAGAGTTATAATATATGATAGGGTATTAGGGATGGAGGATCATAAGCATAAGAAGTTTAGCATAACCTGGGTTTGAATTAGGGTTTATAGTATTTAGGGACTACAGATGTTACATGTTAAGATATATCTCATAGAGGAATGATTAAGCATTATAGAAAATAAGGATTAAGGGTTATAATATATGATGGGATATTAGGGATATGAATTAGGGATGGAGGATCATAAGCATAAGAAGTTTAGCATAACATGGCTTTGAATTAGGGTTTATAGGATTTAGAGATTATAAGTGTTACATGTTAAGAAATATCTCATAGAGGGATATTAAGACTTTAGAGGTTATATGGGTTAGGGGTTAATGGTTTAAAGTAAAAGGGCTAAGGAGATACTATAGATGATAGATGATAAGATTTAATGCCTATAAGGATTAGGCATTAACATGTGTTATATTTTTATTTTTTTAAGTGATATATGGTATTATATCACTTAAAAGAGAGGTATTATATTATTTAAGGGTTAGATGGATTAAATAATATAAATATTAAGAGATAGAGTGCTTTTTGGCTATAAGGGATGTGATTTAAAGATATTAGAGTTAAAAGGTTTCATATATTAGCAATTATATGTGCTAAGG
Organism: Picea mariana; assembly: GCA_032191745.1. Lineage (NCBI taxonomy): Eukaryota > Viridiplantae > Streptophyta > Pinopsida > Pinales > Pinaceae > Picea > Picea mariana. The sequence goes on from JASDQU010027513.1 coordinate 11,530, forward strand.
GGATATTATGGATGATAAGGGTTAATGCCTATAAGGGTTAGGCACTAACATGTGTTTTTTTTAGTGATATATGATCTAGAAAAAGTTAGGTATTATATTATTTAAGGGTTAGATGGATTACATAATATAAATAAATATTAAGTGATAATTTGAAAAAAAAAAAATTGGGAGGGTTTGGGCTATTTCGAAGTAACCGATGACCAAGAAGTAACCCCCAATCAATTAAGGCGAAGAATCTCATAGTCATCCCATCAAAGGCCAGGTGAAGCCAAAATCTCATTTTGTTCGGAGGAACTATAACTTTCCCATCCAAGGCTTGGCGAGCTATTAGGCGAAGTGTGAAACGGAAGGACTTACTTCTTAATCCATCCATATGGGCTAAAGTGTTGTGCCCCCGCCATACGCCAGAATCGTCGTGTGTCGGTCCGTACCTATATGCTATAGGAGGAGCAGCCGTATGCCTTCACTATTTATCGCTCACAGCTACAGCCATTGATTCTCCATAAAATGAAGTGTGTACCTCTTAAATCCTTGCTGGTAGTGGTGGTGCTTCAACCCATCTTATACTCGACTTATACTTAACTTAGACTTTACTTAACTTAGACTTTACTTAGGCTCTCTTAGTAATTGAAAGGTATTCTACTATATGAGCATTATGATACTCTAGAAGGAACATTAGTAGGTGATTCACGTGGCAAAGGGCATTCCTTGTCCCCTTCTTATACTAGTGATTCATTTCCTGCAAAACCTTCCACCAGCAGCCGATTCCTCCTGCTTTTCCGGGGCATATATATAATATATGTCTCTTCCCTCTGTCCATCAATCCTATTCTCTGCCCTTTTTTATACTATGCGTGGCATGCCTCCTGCTCGTATCTTAACTGGGCAACCTTCTCTTGCAAACAATCCCTTCGTCGCTAACACCGGTTATTTCGAAACAACCTCTGCTCGTACATTAATGCCTTCCTCCAAGAGCTAACTTGTCGGCACTTGGCTTTTCAATCTCTGTAAACCCTTATCGATGCCATGGGAGGAATACACCAGAGGACATCCACCCAGAGCAGTCATGGCTCACTTATAAACCCGATACAAATTATCTAACCAAATGGCAATACCTACGAACCGATGCGGCCAAGCGGGTTCCTTTATTTCATTCTAAGAAGAGATTACCCGATCTCTTTGGTACTACCTTTGTTGGATTTTGTTCTCAACATCTCATTGTACATTTGTGCATTTCCACAATACCTTCTTCTTCAATCTGTAATACCTTCTTCTTCAATCTGTGATCTCTCTTGTTGCAATCTCTGTCTCATATAGAGGTTAGTCCTTTAGTACAGTAGTTTATTATATCGACAGGCTAAAAAAAAGAAATCACATGAGGAGCTAATTCTTGGATCGGAGGAGCTAATTCTTGGATCGATGGACTTATTCACCTATTCTTGTATCCAGCTGAAGTATCCACTGCTGAATGTGTAACTCTCCTACCGTTCGAGGTGAGGCACGTGAGAACCGAAAGAACATATATATATTTATTGCTAGCTGGTAATGACCAAATATCACTTTCCTTCAAGGTAAGCAGTCATAAGTGGCGGCGTAAGAATGTAGGATGAGGACTTGCCTGATTCTTTTGGAGGTGATGAGATATTTCCTTTTGTTGCTGTGTGCTCAGTTAGCTATTTTCTGTTGAACTTCACGTGGCAAAGGGCATTCCTTCTAGAGTATCATAATGCTCATACAAGTAGAATACCTTTCAATTACTAAGAGAGCCTAAGTAAAGTCTAAGTTAAGTAAAGTCTAAGTTAAGTATAAGTCGAGTATAAGATGGGTTGAAGCACCACCACTACCAGCAAGGATTTAAAAGGTACACACTTCATTTTATGGAAAGGTATTCTACTCTGCTTTCATCTCTGTTGAACTTCCGCTTCCGCAGCAGAATCCAAAGCAGAGAATCCTCAAATCTGTATATGTGCACCTCACACACTCTTGTATGTGGACTACGCAGGTTCCTTACGTTTATTAGCGGACTTCTTGCATTTATCACTAAATTACGAAAGGTGCCGAACACTTATTAGTTATTGACCGGGTTAAGGCAGCAGTATTTGACCCGGAACCCACAGACAATAGCTAACTCTGAGTAGCCATGTCAATAGCTAACTCTGATCATGGTACCTTGAATAATAAGTATCAGTATACTGGTAGCCCAACTATGTAAATCCTATTCCTATTCGTTGGAAATTCGAGCATAATAGCATCGGGCATTGAGAAAGAAGGACGCTTCTTTGGCGAAAGTCCGGAGCAGATCACCCACCCTGGTAGTCCCACAAAATTAATACAGGTGTTGCATGGCCCGGGCAAGTATCCCCACTGACCCTGTACGAGTCTGAGCACCTAAGGCTGGTAGCCCTACCTATTAGTAAGTCAGTCCCTATTATAGATATATAGAGACTACTCCTGACCTGCCGTTAGTGTTTAGGGACGAAATAAAGGGCATAGGGTGCGCCCACCATAACTTTCTTAATGGATATCCGAGCATATATGGATATATATATTATTAGCACCTATCCCATCATATATTATGATAATGGACATATTTTCTCTTATCGTACCTACCATTTTGGGGGCGCTATAGGGGATGTGATTTAAAGATATTACGGTTAAAAGGTTTCATATATTAGCAATTATATATTTTAATGGTTTATGGATATGGTTTTGATAAGTAAGGGTTATAAAAAGGAAAAGAAATGGATTAGTGATTATAGGGTATTTCTCTTAAGGGTTAAATGTATTATAAGACTTAAGGAATATTTGGTTTAAGATTAAAAGAGAAAGAATTCTAGGGTTATGTTTTTTTTTCTTAAAAAAAAGGGAAAAATGGATTAGTGATTATAGGGTATTTCTCTTAAAAGTTAAATGTATTATAAGATTTAAGGAATACTTGGTCTAAGATTAAAAGAGAAAGAATTCTAGGCTTATGTTTTTTTTTTTTTTAATTAATATATGGTCTAAAAAAAGTTAGGTATTTTATTATTTAAGGGCTAGATGGATTAAATAATATAAATGTTAAGTGATAGAGTGGTTTTTGGTTATAGGGAATGTGATTTTTCTCTTAAGGGTTAAATGTATTATAAGATTTAAGGAATATTTGGTTTAAGATTAAAAGAGAAAGAATTTTAGGGTTATGTTTTTTTTTCTTAAAAAGGGAAAAAATGGATTAGTGATTATAGGGTATTTCTCTTAAAAGTTAAATGTATTATAAGACTTAAGGAATACTTGGTCTAAGATTAAAAGCGAAAGAATTCTAGGTTTATGTTTTTTTTTTTTTTTNAAGGTATTTTATTATTTAAGGGCTAGATGGATTAAATAATATAAATGTTAAGTGATAGAGTGGTTTTTGGTTATAGGGAATGTGATTTTTCTCTTAAGGGTTAAATGTATTATAAGATTTAAGGAATATTTGGTTTAAGATTAAAAGAGAAAGAATTTTAGGGTTGTTTTTTTTTCTTAAAAAGGGAAAAAATGGATTAGTGATTATAGGGTATTTCTCTTAAAAGTTAAATGTATTATAAGACTTAAGGAATACTTGGTCTAAGATTAAAAGCGAAAGAATTCTAGGTTTATGTTTTTTTTTTTTTTTTAATTAATATATGGTCTAAAAAAAGTTAGGTATTTTATTATTTAAAGGCTAGATGGATTAAATAATATAAATGTTAAGTGATAGAGTGGTTTTTGGTTATAGGGAATGTGATTTTTCTCTTAAGGGTTAAATGTATTATAAGACTTAAGGAATATTTGGTTTAAGATTAAAAGAGAGAATTCTAGGGTTATGTTTTTTTTTCTTAAAAAGGAAAAAAATGGATTAGTGATTATAGGGTATTTCTCTTAAAAGTTAAATGTATTATAAGACTTAAGGAATACTTGGTCTAAGATTAAAAGAGAAAGAATTCTAGGCTTATGTTTTTTTTTTTTTTTTAATTAATATATGTTCTAAAAAAAGTTAGGTATTTTATTATTTAAGGGGTAGATGGATTAAATAATATAAATGTTAAGTGATAGAGTGGTTTTTGGTTATAGGGAATGTGATTTAAAGATATTAGGGTTAAAAGGTTTCATATATTAGCAATTATATGTGCTAATGGTTTATGGATATGGTTTTGATAAGTATTTAGTAGGGGTTATAAAAACGAAAAGAAATGGATTAGTGAGTATAGGGTATTCCTCCTAAGGGTTAAATGTGTTATAAGACTTAAGGAATACTTGGTGTAAGGTTAAAAGAGCCAGAATTCTAGGTCACCTGAACTAACAATTACAATCATTAAGATTAAAGATATTTTGGATTTCAGAGTTTAAGGGTTATATTATTCATATGTGGTAGTATTTAGTAGTTAAGGTGTAAGGGATCATGGTTTATAGTAATATGTCTTAATAAATTTATAATTTTTAAGATGAATTCAGTCATATGGATTAATGGTTTTATGAATATGTGGTTTATGGTTGGGTTATAGGGATTACGGTTTAAATTTTCAAAAAAATGTGGATTATAGGATTAATTTTATAGGCTAAGTTTTATTTAACTGTAAGTGATTATATAGTTTAGCGTATATAGGTTTTAGGTGTCATGAGTTATAGGGGTAAGGTGTTAATTATCATAGTTGTTAAGGATTAGGGATATAGGGTTTGAGAGATAAATGAGATTGGGTTTAGTAACAACAATAGTTCTAAAGGTTAAGTATTATATAGATGTTGTAAAGGTGAGGTATGAAGGAATACAGATTCACGGGTATATTAGTTAAGTGTTATGGGTTATAATAGTTAGAATTTATAGGGTAAGGTGCTAGTGATTACAGAAGTTAGGTGCTATGTGTTGGGGTTAATGGATATATAGATTAAGTATTATATAGATATTGTAAAGGTGAGGTATGAAGGAATACAGACTAATTATTATATAGATGTTGTAAATGTGAGGTATGAAGGAATACAGATTGAGGGGTATATTAGTTAAGGGTTATGGGTTATAATAGTTAGAATTTACAGGGTAAGGTGCTAGTGATTATAGAAGTTAGGGGCTATGTGTTGGGGTTAATGGATATACATATTATATTCATAAATGTTAGGGATTATAGGGGTTATTATTATAGAAATTATAGGAATTAAATGTTGTAAGGGTTAGGGATTAAATAAGTAAGGGTTATGTGAATAAGGAGTTATAAAGATTAGGGATTATGTTTAATTGGAGGACGACCGAACTTCTCGGAGAAACCACAAGCTAGGGCTTTTGACAATCGCAGGCATAACAGAGGGAAGCATGAGCACTAGAGGGGAGGGTAAGGGTACCCCCTCATACAAACAGGTAGTGGTAGATAGAGGGAAAGGGCCAAGGGGCATATTTTTCAAGGCACCAATGACAGGCACCTTGGGATCTGACCCCGGAATAGGACAAGAAAGGAACAAGGTGAAAAGTGAATGCATGGAAGAGGAAGCCATAGAAACTCAGAACGCGATGCAAGACACAAAAAAGACCAACCAGGCAGAAGGGCGCAACCCATGCAAACCCAAATCAACACTGATACCCAAGGTGATACTGAAGGATCCACAGACGCAACTCTACAGGGATCAGATGAAGGCACGTGTTCTAATTTTCAAATTTATGGGCTTGTGGATCACTGAAAGAGCATTGCACAACTGGATCAAATATCATTGGAAGCCAAATGGGGAAGTGGAGCTCCATTTGGGCTTGAAAGGTTTCTTCACAACAGTCTTCATAAACCTGGAGGACAGAGATAGAGTATTTGAAGGAGGGTCATACTTCCATGCATCAGCAGGACTGTACATGCAACCATGGAAGGAGAATTTCTCCCCAGAAAAAGAGACCTTCAAAAAGGTACCAGTCTAGCTGAGACTCTATTCCCTACCCTTAGACTACTAGTTACCCTCTACTTTTGAAGCAATAGGGAATAAACTGGGAAATATTTAAAGACATAGAAGCCACCCTGGAGAGGAGATACACATCTTACGCAAGAATATGTATAGAGATGGATGTGTCGGGAGCACTCCCAGAAGCCATAAGCCTCGAATTCAAGGATGAGGAATGGATCCAAAACATAGATTATGAACATATCCCCTTCCGATGTAGAAGGTGTCATGAACATGGTCACTTGATCAGGGAATGCCCACTTAATAAAAAATAGGAAACGGAAAACCCCAAACCACAACAGGATGAGGATGGGTTTGTTAAACCAAACCCCAAAAATACGACCAACAAAAAGCAAAGCAAATCCCAAACCGGAAATAAACCAAAGGTTCGAGGTACCCCAGAAGGAAGGGATAAAACCAATCAAGGGGCAGAAGCCAAGAAGGATATGGAAAAAGTTCAGGAAGTCAGAGAACAAACACCAAACAAGCCTACTGACTGGCCAACTAACTAGAAGGAACAAGGAGGCTGCGTAACTCCGATGGAGGGAGAAATTAGAGACGACAACACCCCCATGCAAGATGCAGAGGGAGAGGCAGAAATGACACCAAGTGAAGTAGGCACAGAAGACCCGGAACTCAGAGACGTGGTGGAAAGGGAAGGGATAGATCTCACAAACATACTGGAGCAATGGAAAAGACAGGGAGTGGACAATGTACCAACAGAGAAACTTGACCACATCCAGTACTTGTTACTCCTGAGGGAGGAAGCCAAAGATATAGGCCTAAAGTGTACACACGGGGAGATTGGATAGCTAGGAGTCAAATCCAGCGAGGTACACCCACAACTCTCACCCAAGCAGACGCAGAGGAAAAAAGGCAGAAAATCCAATAGTGTAGCACTGCAGGAGCTTGGAGCACTATTGATAAACTTGGGTAAGATAAAAAAAACTCTTCCCCAACTCCCCCCCCACAATTTTAAATGAAGGTTATAACTTGGACTATAAGAGGCCTAAACATCCCAAGAAAGCAACGAATTCTTAGAAGTAGACTAAAACAAGAACACTCGGATCTCTTCTTTATTCAAGAGACCAAGTGTAATACAGATAGAATGGAAACAATCAATCAATAACAATGGCACAAGTACAAGATGGTGGCTATTGGAGGCCACCAACTGGCAGGAGGTATCCTCACCCTGTGGAACCCACAAGTACTAAGCCTAATAGCAGCCAAAGCGACAAGGCATACCCTTACGGTCCGCATGCAACTCATTCGGAGCACAGAGGTTCTTTTATGCACTAATGTGTATGGACCCCAGGTGTCATAGGATAGGAGAGGAATGCTAAGAGACCTAGATGATCTTAAAAACTGAGCCAACAACCTCCATTGGATCCTAGCCGGGGATTTTAACATCATCATGTCACTTGCGAAGAAAAAAGGAGTTACAAGAAGATTGGATAGAGATGCGGAGGAGTTCTCAAAATTCATAGACATAACAGAGATGGTAGATCTGAAAACCAATAATGGCCAGTTCACCTGGAACACTAAGCGAATGAGCCAGCATCAGGTAGCAACAAGACTCGACAGATTCCTAGTGTTAGAGTCAATCATTATACAGGGGCTAACCTCACTGCAACATCCTTCCATGGGAAGGATCTGATCACTGGCTAGTGTAACTGGAAGCAGGCTTCTAGACCACACCAAAGAACATACCTTTCATATCTGAGAAATTCTGGATGGAACACCCAACTTTAAAGGAAAGAATCAAACAGTGGTGGCGCGAGGAGCAACCAGAGAAAGGGACAAGGATGTTCAAACTCTACAAAAAACTAAAACATATCAAATATAGGCTCAAGGAGTGGAACAAGGAAAGTTTTGGGAATATAAACCAAGAGAAGAACAACATTGAACGAAAAATGAAAAAGCTCCAGGAAACCTGCATTTCAGAGGGCTACAATGAGGAGCGGAAAAAGGAGGAGATCCAGATGACCTAGGAATGGGATGAGCGATGCCAACAAGAAGAAACTCTCTGGAGACAAAAGTCTCGGATCAGATGGCTAAAGGAAGGAGAAAGGAACACCAAGTTTTTTCATAGCACAACCATGGCTAGAAGAGCCCACAACAAAATCTTGAAGATTAGGGACCAGGATGGCATAGAAAGAGAGTCCCATAAGGACATTGAAACAACTCTGGTAAACCACTTCCATGGGATAGCCCAGGAACCTAACCAAGATAGAATGGAGGCCATACAAAAGGTAATCCAAAATATCCCTCGCCTGGTAATAGACGAAAAAAACAACAACCTAAACAAGCCCATTGCGGAGGAGGAAATAGATCAAGCACTCCAGGAAATTCCCAATGGAAAAGCCCCAGGTCCAGATGGTTTCACAGTGGAGTTCTTCAAAGCCTATTGGAAAGTTGTCAAACATGACGTTTATAAGGTAGTGGAAGACTCTAGAAGTTCAACCTCCATTTTGAAAGCACTAAATGCTACAATGATTACACTCATCCCCAAAGAAAATGAGGCCAAAAGCCCCAATCCCTGATCGTTACAGACCTATAGCGCCTTGTAATGTGGTGTGTAAGATAATTTCCAAGGTCATAGCAAATAGATTGAAACCACTCCTACCCACACTGGTATCACAAGAGCAGGCAAGTTTCATGGAAGGAATGCAAATAATGGACAATATTGTCCACGCCCACAAACATATCCACACCCTAAAGCTTCAGAAAAGAGGGGGGATGATAATACAACTGGACCTAGCAAAAGCTTATGACAAAATCAACTTGCAATATATGGTCAGGACCTTGGAAGCCTTCGGCTTCACCTAGCACTGGATCATATGGATAGTCAACCTAGTATCCACAACAAGCTTCTCGCTACTAGTAAATGGAGCCCCTGCCAAACCTTACTGGCTCACGAGAGGCATCAAACAAGGAGACCCATTGTCCCCCTTCCTTTTCATCTTAATGATGGAAGGACTCGGTCGAAGCATAAAAAGCGCAACTGCAACAGGGGAAATAAAAGGTATCAAACCCTATGAGAATTACCCAACTTCTACACACCAACAGTTCGTGGATGATACCTTACTTCATGGCATGCCCAGGGACAAGGAAGCGAAAGCCTACAAACGAATCTTAGATGAGTTTGGGGAAGCCTCAGGGGCAGAGATAAACCAGTCCAAATCTATGATCTTCTTCTTTAATACCAACCCTGATATCCAAAGGAATTTGGCCAACATCTTGGGCTTTGAACGCAAATCCCTCCCAACCAAGTACTTGGGAATCCCCCTGACAGACAAAGCCTACAAGTTGTCAACTTGGAAAGGAATAGTCAACAAGCTACAAAACCAGGTAAAAAATTGGACATACAGATCCCTCAACCTAGCCGAAAGACTTATCCTAACCAAGTAGGTTTTGCAAGATATCCCAACCTTTAGGATGTTAGTTTTCCCAGCCCCCAAGGGGATTCTACAAAAAATAAGAACCATACAAAGGGAATTCCTGTGGCGAGGAGCAGAAACAAGGAAAAAATGGGCACTGGTGGCTTGGGAGAAGGTTTGTAAACCAAAAAGAAAAGGAGGCTTGGGGCTACATGACCCACAAGTGACCAATGATGCCTATGGGGTGAAACTCTAGTGGCGATGGGTCAAAGAAATGACCACACCATGGGTCAACCTATGGAAGGCAAAGTATGCCCCGAACATTTGTGACCAGGACAAAATCCGCTTCAGAGGCACCAGGGAAGGTTCCACCATATGGAACTTAGCCTAACGTAACAAGACCTGGATCCAGACACACAACTTTTGGGAAATAAGGAATGGCAGAACCGCCTGATTCTGGGAGGATGCCTGGCAACAGGAACCCATAATGGAAAAACTGGGTCGGGAGGCACTCCAAGAGGAGACGATGGCGCAAGGAAAAACCTGAGTCTACCATTACTGGAAACAAGAAACGGATCACAACAAATGGAGAATCTGGAACTCTCTCACCCCACAGACTAGAGACCAGGCCACAACAATAGTAAAAGAGGTGGAGGAGGAATTGGGGAGACGAAAAATCGTAGTCACGGATGGAAATGACCAGCTGAGATGGGGGCACAAAGCCGATGGGAAATTCAATATTAAAGAAGTATGCCACTACATAGTGAACCAGGACCAAGAAGAATCGACACATCAATGGGACAAGCTCTGGAATAGCCCCCATTGGCCAAAAATAAAAATCTTCCAGTGGCTAATACTACACAACCGAATCCTAAATTGGGAAAACCTAAAAAAGAGAGGTTTTATAGGCCCTTCAAGATGTCACCTATGTGAAGAAAAGGAGGAAACAATGAACCATCTCCTGGATGAATGTCCCTACACAGCTGAATTCTCGAACTGGGCGGTAGGCATTTTCCGATAGTCTAATAGGATCAGAGGTAATATTTCTGCAACTATAAACACATGGAAGGAAAACTACAGTGAAAACAAAGAGGTGAATCTATGTTAGACCCTCATTCCTGGCATGGTCATTTGGGAAATATGGAAGGAACGGAACTAGCGCATCTTCAGGAACCAAAGATGGATGACAGGAAAGATCAAGGAAACAATAATAGCCATGACAAGAGAAATGGTACAGAGCCGCAACTACTAAACAGGAGGAGCGCAACTCATATACCAGGATCTCATAATTCTAGAGGCCTTTCAACTCAAAGGAGGACGCAACCCTAATCATGTAAGACGATTGCCGCAACTACAAGTAGGTGAGCGCAACTGGAAACCGCCACCAAAGGGCTCCCTCAAGCTAAATTTTGACGGGGCGTCGAAAGGTAACCCAGGACGAATAGGTATGGGGGGAGTAATAAGGGACAGTCAAGGAAAAATTATCCGGCTGTACACTAGGAGTCTAGGGAACTCAACCAACAACGCTACAGAATTTGGAGCCTTGGAGACCGGCCTTGAGATACTACACCAGGAAGGGATGACCAACGTAATAGTGGAAGGAGATTCAATGTTGGTCATCAACACAGTAAGGGAAATCCAAAACGACACCAGAGTGGGAAAAATTCAGAGGCACTGGCGCTTGGCGTACTCCCTACAAAAAATTCAGGAGCATTTGTAGACGAGGATCACAGTGGAGTTGCATTGGGTCTGAAGGTCAACAAATGGACTAGCGGATAGAATCGCTAACGAAGGGGTCGACAAGGAAGGACCAGAACTGGATTCCACATGGAGTAACATCCTGGATGGCCAGTTTCAGACAAACTACACCCAACTAGTGGCAAAGGACTATGACGGAAGCCGAAGTACGGATGACCACATTGAGGCTGGAGGCACAAAATTAATTGAAGGGCAAGTAGATTCCAGGAAGAATCTGATAGGCCACCATTTGAACACAAGTTACAATGCAGATCACAGTCACACCACAAGAGGAGGTATGACACCATGGTCTAGTCAATAGAATGAAGTACAGGGGTTGGCCGTGGGAGAGAGGAAAGGGTAATCCACAGACGACAAAGGACGAAGATCAAAAGAATAGCCCGAGGGCAGGAATGGGGACACCTCATCCATGCACAGGTCTGGTGGGAGGAAATGATTGGAGTACAACGTGGAAGGCAAAGGATTGGCACAGGGACGACAAAAGGGTTCCCAAGTGCACACACTCTAAAATGGAGAAAAAATACCAAAAGGTATGCCTTTACGGGAGACCCATGATTACCACGATAAGATCACATCCCAGAAAACCCCTTAAAAGAAGAAGCATCAAGGATAGCTACAGACCAGTGAGCAGTAATTTCAGAGACTAGGAAGGGGCAATTAGAAGCAGAGGATGAAGTCAAGACAGAAGCCACTGCACTCAAACATAGATGGTAAGAGGGGGCCTTAGGGGGAGGAACTTCCAACAAGTGCCTGGAAGATCACTAGGATGAAACAGGCGGCCAGAGAGGCCAAAGGAACCTTTCTTGAGCAGCTTGATACAAAGGGAAAAGAGGTCATCGACAGGTGGGAGCGGGAAGTCAACACCAAGCGCCAGGGCAAATCCTGGGCGAAACTCATCCAAGAAGCAGATAGGATAAGGGACCCAGGGGCCACACAGCCCAGGAAAACTCTCTACCACAAAATGGTGGAGGAAGCTTGGCGTACAAAAATGATGATAAGTAAGCTGAGAGCTGACAAGAATGAGACCAGTAGGGTGGCAAACCATGGCCACAAGAAGAAGCTCACAAAAATTCTGAGTTGCCTCAACAACCTGGAGGCTAGCGCAAGAAGAATAGTAGAGGACCAAAGGAACCAAAGAGAAAAAATGGAACGACTGGCTGGAGAATTCCAACTCTACCTTCACTATGTCCACCACATGGACATCACTCCAGCAGATCGATGCGGAACACCAGCCTGCATCAGAAAGACGCGCACGGTGGAGCAGAAAAAGGAGAATGAGGTGACAAAGGAAGGAGATGAAAGCCATCCAATCCTCTTGGACTAGCGCAGCCTCAACCCAAGGTCTTTTTGTTTATCAGTGAATGAGCAACCCCTGTTATACATTCTTGGTTTTATGTATATCTTATGGTATATATTTTTTTTCAAACGAGTTTTCGGAGACTGGGTCGGTTTCCCAAGGTGGTGGCCAGGCCCTCCCCTCGCTTATGTAGACAGCGCAACTTTGGGACCCTGATCTGGTTTCCTTTTTGGCAGATCAAGGGATACCCCTCCATCCCTTTTTGTAACATAATTTTCTTAGTAATATAGAATCTCAACTCACTTACAAAAAAAAAGGAGTTATAAAGATTAGTGATAATAATGGCTATATGATTTTGATATTATAGGAATGAGTGATGAAATGCATTAAAATTATATAGGTTATGGTTTAGTAGTTTTACGAATTTATAGATGTAGCAATTATGGGGTATATGGGATAGGGGTTTGTGTTCATGATTTATATGGTTAGAAATGATTAATGTTAGATTTTATAATGTTTAGTATTAATTATTATAATATATAGTGGTTATATGAGTTAAAGGTTATGTATAATATAAGTTATAATGTTTAGGGTTTACAAGTGTTACTTCCTTAGACTGATCCTAATTCAAATAGGCTTCAACCACTCTTTGATTAAGTGGATCATGAGTTGTGTGGACAGCCCAAACCTTTCCATCCTGATCAATGGGGAGTCCTCCTCTTTCTTCCAAAGTGGCAGAGGCCTAAGATAGGGCTTCCTCCTATCGCCACTACTCTTCATTCTGGCCATGGAAACCCTAAGTCTCCTACTAAAACTTGGACAAGTAGAGGGCAATATCACTGGCATTAAGGTGTCTAGGACTATCAAGATCCTCCATCTCTTATTTGTTGATGATGTTCTCATTATGACAAATGACTCTCTAAAGGAATGGATTGAGATTAAAGAGATCCTCTCAACTTTCTATTGCACCTCGGGATTGTCGATTAACTAGAATAAATCGACTTTTCACTTTGCCAATATTCAACAACAAGCTTTGGATCAACTAAAAGGCATATTCCCTCACTCTTTTACACATATTTTAGCTGGCCTCAAGTATCTGGGTTATTTATTAAAAGCAAATTCCTATAAGCCTGCAGATTGGAACTGGCTCATAGCCAAATTTGAAAAAAAGATAGGACACTGGTCCTTGAAGTGGCTCTCTCTTGGCGGTCATTTCACTCTCATCAAAGCAGTTCTAGAAGGGCAGACGGTGTACTAGATGGCTCTTGCAGCCATACCTACCTCGGTCATCACAAAACTTCGTTGTATGACCTACAAATTTCTCTGGTCACGTTGCTCTGAGCATACTCGAAAACACCTTAGTAGTTGGGAATCTCTTGCCAAACCCAAATGCTATGGAGGCTGGGGCCTTCGTAATATTTTTTTTTTTCAACAAATCTCTTGCTGCCAATTCTCTTTGGCGAGTTCTGAACACCCTGGGCATCTGGCATTCTATTATCAAGGATAAATACTTACCTCACCACTCTGTCTCCAACTGGCTCCACACAAACTATGTCATCCCCAGGGCGGCCTCTCACTTTTGGAAAACTCTCACCAAAGCAAAAACCTAGATTGCGCGTGGGCTCAGTTGGCAGCCTGGCTCAGGTCACAACATCAAGATCGGCTGTGATCGTATTTTTGGCTTGGGTGCTAATTACATTCTCCCACCATAACTGATCGAACTTCTCCATGATAAAAACATGTGGTATCTCTTCCAGGCTAGAATACCCAGAGTAAGAGGGGGCTCCAGGGGGAGGAACTTCCAACAAGCACCTGGAAGATCACTAGGATGGAACAGGCAGCCAGAGAGGCCAAAGGAACCTTTCTTAAGCAGGTTGATACAAAGGGCAAAGAGGTCATCGACAGGTGGGAGCGGGAAGTCAACACCAAGCGCCAGGGCAAAGCCTGGGCGGAACTCATCCGAGAAGCAGACGGGATAAGGGACCCAGGGGCCACACAGCCCAGGAAAACCCTCTACCACAAAATGGTGGAGGAAGCTTGGCGTACAAAAATGATGATAAGTAAGTTGAGAGATGACAAGAATGAGACCAACAGGGTGGCAAACCATGGCCACAGGAAGGAGCTCACAAAAATTCTGAGCCGCCTCAGCAACCTGGAGGCCAACGCAAGAAGAATAGCAGAGGACCAGAGGAACCAAAGCGAAAAAATGGAATGACTGGCTGGACAATTCCAACTCTACCTTCGCTATGTCCACCACATGGACATCACTCCAGTAGATCGACGTGGAACACTAGCCTGTATTAGAAAGACGCACACGGTGGAGCAGAAAAAGGAGAATGAGGCAACAAAGGAAGGAGATGAAATCCATCCAATCCTCTTGGACTAGTGCAGCCTCAACCCAAGGTCTTTTTGTTTATTAGTGAATGAGCAACCCCTGTTATACGCTCTTGGTTTTATGTTTTAACCCGGCTATCTAATTTTTCTTACTTGATGATTTCTTTCACAGAAAGTAGCCAGATCCCTCACCTTATAATTTTAATAGCCGGATTAAGCATCCCATAAATCCCTCCCCGGATATTGCGACCTTTTTCTAATATTGTAACAAAATGCTCCATGTTATTATGTCTCCACACACATTTAATTGTACTTTATAAATATACTCTATATATATTTATAAAATAAATGTTTATTTAAATATATTTGTAAAATAAATGTATGAAGTTTATATGTTTATTAATTTAAAAATATAAAATATATATAAATAAAATAAATTATAAATATTAATAATTTTAAAAATATAAAAAATAATATATAATTATAAATAAAATAAATTACAGATATTGATAGAAAATATCAATCCAAATGTTTTGGACTGAAGTATAAATCCATTTTGATATTTATGATACTCAATTAATATCTAATCATAATTTTCTTGCATTAAATAAATAAAAATCTTATGGATACAAGGAAATAACTTATCTAGATTTTGTAAAAGGAACTTTTCCATAATTTTGTAGATGGTTTGTTGTATAATATTCTTTACTTAAATCTTTAGTTTCAACATAACTAATAAATAATTTCGTAATAGAATTTTGTAATTTTTATTACAACCATGGTAAACAAAATTAAAATTGTTGTTCGTTAATGTTGGTTGTTTGTTAATGTTGGGCTAGTTGTGTAAATAATTCCGTAATAGAATTTTATAATTTTTATTACAACCATGGTAAACAAAATTAACATTGTTGTTCGTTAACGTTGGTTGTTTGTTAATGTTGGGCTAGTTGTGTAAATAATTCCGTAATAGAATTTTATAATTTTTATTACAATCATTGTAAACAAAATTAAAATGGTTGTTCGTTAATGTCGGTTGTTTGTTAATGTTGGGCTAGTTGTGTGTTGTATTGATTTTTTATTTTTTAATCTTTCAATTTTTTTTGAATTACCATATATTTATGGTTTTAATCTTTTTAATTGTTACAATATTCCAAAAAGGCAATATCCGTTGAGGGATTTATGCTATATTTATTCTTGCCATTAAAAGTATAAGGTAGGCATCCGGCTACTTTGAGTGAAAGAAATCTATCAAGTAACAATCCACTGTGCCTTTTTATGGGAAAATGAATAGGTTGAGAAGATTCAGTCATATGTAGTTATGGATGAATTTAATATTATTATTGTTAATTAAATATTTATAAATGATAATAAATATGAATTATAAATATTAGTATCAAGTTTTAATAACTTAATTAATTATTTATGTATTTTATATAGTAGGAATATAAGTTATTTTCATAAAATCCAAAATTTTTACCATTGCTTTCAATCTATAATGAAAAATGAGAATATATTTTAGCATAATTAAGTTGATGATAATGATGATCAATATCTTTCACCTTAACTTTTGTATACTTTTTTGGTTTAATGTATTAACAAGTTATGAATATTAGTTGAGCTACAAATATTGTGAAGTTGAGACCTAGTGTAGGTAGAGAAGGAGAATCTAAGATAGTGTTTTTCACTCTCCACCTTCTTGGTATCAAGATGAGTAGTGTTACAAATATTATGAAATTGAGACCTAATGTGGGCATAGGAGGGCACTCTAAGAGAGAGTGTTTTTCATTCTCCGCCTTCTTAGTATTTTAAAGATTACATATTTTGTGTTTTAGGTCTTGTCCAATCACTCACTTTCACTATGAAACTAGTGAGAATTCATCCGTATTTTAGTAATGTTAATTTTTCCTTTTGAACTAGCTATATTATAAAGATACTTTTGATATTCTAATTTGAACTTAATGATCTATTTATAGTATATTGAATCTAGTTTTCTCTATTTCTTTGTTGCACCACACTTTCTCTTCAAATTTCAAATTTAATTGTAAGAGTATTTTCTATGATATTTATATTCTATAAAGTTCTCAGCCCCTCTTTGTTTTCCAATAGTCTGGCAGAGAATCAACATTCTTATAATGTACTTTTATTAAGATTTGAAGTGATTCTAGGAAGGTTTTTATCCTTCATTTTAATTATCTTATATTTATGCATAATACATAATTAATCAAAATAAAGTTTCATCACAAAATGAAACTCAAAATATCTTAGGATATGAATTCTAAATTAGTAATGTTTATAATAAGTATCAATAACAAAATGTTATTGCCAAATTGTGTTATTTTATCTCCATAAAGTTTACTCATAGTTAAATAATTATATTTATACTCATAAAATATATTTTCTTATAAAAATGACAAAGATAAAACATAATTCTTTTCAATCTTTTATTTATTTTTTAATTTTTATAAAATATAAACAAATCTTCTAAAAGAGAGAAAAGATAACGGTAGAAGAAGAGTAGACTAAGAGTGGACTACTCTTATCGAATCACAAGAAAAAGTCATAGGAAAATCAAGATTCATCCAACGAATATTAAGAGCAATATTGAAAATTCAAATTAAGTCGTTTTGATAAAATATATATATATATATATATATATATATATATATATATTAAAAGAATTTGAATATTTTATATTTTATATTCAAAGAATATTTTCCTACTATGACGCAACTGATTTTAACACTTTATGAATTTTAAATTTATTGCATAATTTTTACTACTACACTATTCACAAAAGTAATTTATAAAATAAACCAATTAAAATGAAAGGTTTATTTTTCCCAAAAATATCACTTATGCGCATTGTATGTTTTTGTTTTTTAGTGTTTAATATTTAATTTACGTGTTTTCAAATAAATATAATTATATTTTTCAAAAAAATATTTCAAGTATGATAGTTTACACATGTTCGTGTGATGTTGTGTTACTAGGTATGTATTTGTTTTTATATTTTATATAAATTAAAATTTGATATTTAATTTATTTATAATAAAATATAATATTTTTTAAATTAAAATTTGTCTTTATCAATATTAGTTATGTATTTGTTTTTATATTTTATATACAAACAAAATATTTGTATTTATCTAGATATGTATTTGTTTTTATATTTTATATAAAAA
>JASDQU010027514.1:4653-19947 GCA_032191745.1 Picea mariana
ATTGAAATTCAATCATTACTACTTTGCGTTTACAAGAATCATTTGTAAGATCTTTTGCAGTTTACCTCATCAAACAACAAAATTGGATACTGTACACAGGACGAATAGGAGATGCGACTACAGGTTAGTTTGTTAGTTTTATTTTATCAGTTTAATTAATATAGAAATTTTCTGTACTCTAAACACATTTTATTGTTCACCTTTGTTTTCAATTAGACAGTTTTCTATTTCATTTCTTGTTTATAAACGTTATAAAAAATAACTCAAAAAGACTGAATGATAGTTTTGTTGTCGTTAAATAAATCAATCCATATTTGATTTTCGCAGATTTAGATCAAAATTTGCATTATGAAAATGTTATACATATATTAGAGATATAATCATTTGTATATATTGTACATATAATAAGTAGAGATATTTTATAAATATTAGTTAGCAAGCTGTAAATATATATTAGATTTGTATATAGTTTTCATCCAGTGTTTTTCATTAAGTTATTTTATCTTCTTTAGTTTTGTTTTTCACTTTTTAGGACCTAGATCGGCCAACGGAGCCACTAAACCCGTCGAAGTGGATAAATCCAAACGGATTGGGTTAAGTAGACAACCCCGGACCGGATTCACTCCTCCAGTTGACAAGCGGTCAATTTCGTCCGTCAACAAATGGCGCTAGAAGGAGGGCCTAAAAATTATTAATGGCACAAGATGGTCATAAGACTCCTCCACCACCTACCCGCTCACCTATAGTGACTAGAAGTCATTCAAACGACAACATTGTCCCTCAAGCAACAACCACATCAAACGACGATCTACGAATCACAGTTGAGCTAGTAACTCCAAATCCTACGGGTGGTGACATACAAGAGATTGTTCGCCAATCTCTCATAAGAACACACAGTGACTTCGCCCGTTTAAGACAACCAAACCGACCTTTGGACAAACCATTAGACTTCTCTGATATCAGAGAACAACTTGGAGGCACTGACCTTACTTTAAACCCTACATATCCAATCCTCACTCCTGCAGCAGGAGGATCTGGCATACCACCATCACCACCTCCTTCATCTCCTTCTTCTTCTGGAGAAGAGTCCTCTAATGAAGGCAGTTCCTCATCCCAGCCTTCAACACCACCCACACCTATGGCCAACCAGAACAATCCCGCCAGACCCTATCTCAACCAAGATGCAGTGGGCATACCTGGGCCTCAGCATCCCTTACCCAAACAACTAGAGAAATGGCTCCCTAAATTTGACCCAGACTCTAAACACATCACCAAAATCACATCAAAGAGTTTATGTTAGCCATTAGACTCCGTAGTGTTGAGAACGAAGACGTAGTCTGTAGATTGTTTCCCTACACCTTTGAGGGCAATGCCTCTACTTGGTACTTTTCCCAACAACCCCACACCATCGTGTCATGGGAGAAGTTTGAATCCTGTTTTCTTGATAAGTTTGGAGATGACAAGTCTCCAGAATTTCTAGTCATGGAGATTTCCAGTTTAAGAATGAACCCCAAAGAGAAGATCAAAGACTTTAATCAAAGGTTCTTGACACTAAAGAACCGAATCCCTACAGATTCAATGCCTGCCGAGAATCTTATCATAGCATATTATACGAAATCCTTACATCAAAGCATAGCCATTTGGGTAAAGAGATCTAAGAAATCCACATTGTTAGAAGCCTTCGAAGAGGCCTGTCAGATCGAAAAAGACATCCTCAGCTTAAAAGACACTACTAGCAATGAAATAGAGACTAGTTCATCTTCCAAAAAGAAAATCAAAATCCTCCCTAGACCTTCCCAAAACAAAGCCCAACCTTAAAGCTCAGATTTAGAAAACTTACAGAAAGTCATTAAAAAACTGTCCAATCAAGTTATAGATTTGAAAAGGACGACTGAAGAAGCTTCTTTGAGCAAAGGGCCTTATAAACACCCTTTTAGAAAGCCTTTTCCCACCAATCGTCCTAATTCAAACACTGAAGGCCTAAATCTAGAAAGCCTGCAATTCACTATTCAAACGATTCTAGAAGCACAGGATAACTTGATGCCTCCTAAGATCCCTGAGGAAGTAGCTGAACAAGACACAGTAGAAGAAGATGAATCCTCTCCGAACATTTTTGGACATTTTTTGGATAGTATTTTTCAAGTTAATTTCGAAACAGTGCATCCTTACAATACTAGGAGTAAAACAACAAACAAGCCTTCTTCTGAAATCACTAGGACTTTGCCTCCAAAACAATCTAAATCAACTGAGACTTAACATAATTTAGTAAACCCAAGCTTAGATTATGATTTGGTTGAAGATCTAAAAAATCTTAGGGCTAATATTTATGTTTATGAATTATTAAAATTCCCTTTTCTTATGCAAAAAATGCTACAAAATATTGCATAGAACAACAAAAATGGCAATCCAAGCAGTAAAAAAGGTGTTCAGAACAACCCCAAAGTTCCTCAAAATCCATCCGCCAAAACTACTTCTGATTCTCACGAGAAAAGAGACCTTCTTGTAAATAATAAAACAAATGTAGATAAATTAGTTTTAGAGGCCGCGAGTAAAAAGCAACAAGCTTCCACCATTAGTACTCGCAGAAATGTTCCTTCATTTTTGTTAACTTTTGAAATATTCAATAGGAACTTGCACAACTGTATGGTAGATTCAGGAGCATCATCTAATGTAATGCCTTGGTCTGTGTGTCAAAAGATTTATGCCAAAGTTCAACCATCCACCTTGAAGATCATCCAGCTTGATCGAACTAGTGTTAAAGTTATAGGGGAATTGAGAAATGTGCTTATAAGATTGTCATCTAACCCTAAAGTTCATCAAGTGATTGATATTATTGTTGTAGATATTCCAGAATTTTATGGTTTGTTTTTAAGCAGAGACTGGTCAGAACAGCTACACGGCTATTTTGCGACGGATTGGTCTCACTTGTGGCTACCCGAGAATGGAAAGCCCAACAGAATCAAGGTAAATTGTGAACGTTACCTAAAGTTCACGGTGATGGATTTAAATGATCCCAATGAACCATTCATTCCTTCTGTCGATTCACCCGAAATACAGGGGATGGATACCTTTTTCAACAATTTCATGGCCGAAACTTTCACTATCACAAACCCGGAACAACAGTTTGAAATTTTGACATATACGCAGCCAACATCTTTTGCCTAGTGGTCACATGCAACCGAAAACAATCAAATATGGTCTCTTTACTTTGACGGGTCAAAATCCAAGGAAGGAGCTGGTGCAGGCTGCGTGATTATCGATCCAGCAGGTAACAAGACCCTGATTGCATGCAGGTTAGAATTCGAATGTACAAACAACACAGCAGAATATGAGGTACTATTACAAGGCCTTAGGAAAGAATTAGATATGAACATTCAAAATTTGACTATCTTTGGTGATTCAGAAATTGTGGTTAGACAGGGAAAAAATTCTATCCACTGTTTATCTCCGCACCTTAAAAGCTACCAATCTGAGGTATGGAATTTGATGAATACGTTTGCTGCATTTAACATAAATTCTATTCCTAGATTGAATAATTCAGAAGCTGATTTGTTAGCTAACGTAGCTTCGAAACTTTTCCCTGCAAAAGGATTATCTCCGAATGCATTCTCCGTCGAACTGTTGTTCAGACCTTCCATCCCCGACAACATCATGAATTGGAGAGTCTTCGATGATGATCAATAGATTATAAGTTTCCTGCATATGGAAGAAAATTTCCAGGGCACAGTAATCGACGAAGGTACTCATGAAGAAAATCTTCATGACTTTACGGTAATACCAGATCCAAGATCTCCAGAATCTTCATCAGACATGGTAAATTTTATTGCGAAATCTATAATTAGATTAGAAAAATTTTATGATCTTCACGACAAGTTCAAAAAATCAGTGAACTGTAAAACGAATAGTTCCTCTTTGACGCATGAAAAAGTAAACTTGGGAACTAAAGACAACTCACAGTGCATTAATTTAGGGGTGGGATGTTTTGAACAAGAAAAATAAGCGTTTATTAAATTATTTAAGGAATTCAAAGATGTTTTTGCTTGGATGTACGACGACCTAAAAACCTTTGATCCTAACATCATACAACACGTTTTCCTATGAAACCCCAAACCCAACCTATTCAACAAAAGTTAAGGAAAATGCACCCAAAACTTGAACCAACTGTCAAGAAGGAATTAAATAAACTCCTGAACATTGAGATAGTCTTCCCAGTTAGGCACACACAATGGGTCTCTAATCTTGTCCCTGCTTGGAAGAAGAGTGGTGAAATCCGACTATGTGTCGATTTCCAAAATCTTAATCGAGTGTCTGATAAAGACAACCACCCTGTCTCACCCATGGAACAAATCCTTCAACAGGTATCTGGTTCTGAAATATTATCCTTATTGGATGGTTTTTCAGGGTATAACCAAGTCCTGATGTCCCCTCCAGACCAACTTAAAACCACCTTCCGCACTCCATGGGGCACCTACGCTTATAGGAAGATGCCCTTTGGGCTCATAAATGTCGGTGCCACTTTCCAGAGAGCGATGGACATCATTTTCCGAGGCTTAATCAATCAATTTGTCGTAGTTTACCTGGATGACATTACTGTCTTCTCAAAAAGCAAAGAAGATCATCTAGATCATTTAAGATCTGTTCTACAACGATGTCGTAAGTATGACATTTCTTTGAATCCTAAAAAATCTATCTTCGTAGTAGAACAAGGTAAAATCTTAGGATTTATTGTGTCAAGAGAAGGGATGATTATCGACCCTGAAAGAACTCAATTCATCTCGAAACTCCCCCCTCCCTCGTCAAAAAAGTCTATGCAATCTTTTTTAGGTCAGATAAACTTTGTTAGGAATTTCATCCCCAACTTTTCAGAAATGGTGAGACCATTACAAAACCTAATAAAAAAGGACGTACAATACCATTGGGGATCTTTAGAAAACCAGGATTTAATTCAACAAAAAAGGCCATAATAGATGCTCCTTCTCTAATGAGCCCCGAATTTTCACAAGACTTCACCCTCTACACATTCGCTTCTGACCATTCTTACGCCGTTGTCCTAACCCAAAAGAACGCTGAAAACACTGAAGTCCCAATTGCCTTTATGAGATTAGCCTTCAAAGGGGCAGAACTTAATTACCCAGCAGTAGATCAGCAAGCCTATGCTGTTTTTAAAGCAGTAAATCACTTCTGATCTTATCTTTTGAAATCTAGGACGAAAATCATTGTCCCTTACCCGGTTGTCAGAAATCTGTTAGTACAGAAAGAACTAGGTGAAAAAAGGGCAAACTGGGTCACATCCTTGCAAGAGTATGACATAGAAATCACCCCAGCACAAATAGTAAGAGGTCAAGGGTTATGCAAGTTAGTCGCTAACTCAACTACAGGACAACAAAAGGAAAATGATATGTCAAATCCAGGACAACACTATCAAAATCTAATCTGCTGTGCACAAAACCCTGTTAGTCCCTGGTATGATGATATAAAATTTTGTCTTGAACATGGGTCAGCTCCCTATCACCTGGATCCCACAAAAAGAAGAGCACTAAGATTAAAATCTATCTCCTTTCAGCTGATTAATGGTATTCTGTTTCGTCAAAATTTTGATGGAGTACTAATGCGCTGTCTTGAGAAAGATGAAGCAGAAAAGGTCTTATTGGAATTGCACGCAGGAGAAGATGGTGGGAATTTTGGTGGAGATACCACTGCCCATAAAGTATTAAGAGTAGGTTAATACTGGCCTACACTTTTTAAAGATGCTCATGCTTTGTGTCGCAAGTGTGTAATTTTTCAAAAAACATCTGGACGGATACAAAAACCAGCCTTCCCTCTACAACCAGTTTCAGTAGACTCCCCTTTTCAGCAGTGGGGTCTAGATATTATAGGTCCAATCAATCCGACATCCTCACAATAGAATAAGTATATCATAACAGCCACAGATTACTTCACCAGGTGGTCTGAGGCTGCCCCATTAAAAGTTGTAAATACCAGCCAGGTAATATCTTTTTTGAATTCGAATATTATTACTCGTTTTGGTATCCCTGATTGCCTGGTATTTGATAATGCTTCCTACTTTTCATCTCTTGAGATGAGTGATTTCGCTCTAGAAAAGGGAATTAAATTAAAGTAGTCTGCTAGCTATTACCCCCAAGGCAATGGATTGGCATAATCGACTAATAAAAATCTGATCAAAATTATCAAGAGAACGGTCTTTGAAAACCATAAAAATTCGCATAACGCACTGTTAAACGCAATCTGGGTTGATAAAGTGACTCCTAAAACTGTTGTGGGTAACTCACCTTTCTTTCTCATTTATGGTAGAGAGACGATTCTGCCACCACATGTCCTCCTTCCCTCTCTGCAGCTATCTCAGAAAATACAAGAAGATGACTGTCCCCCTTTGCAGAACCGAATTAACTCTTTGTTAAAATTAGAAGAAGTAAGGGCTCAAGCGAAACGAAAATTGGATCAACATCAACTCATTGTTAAAGGATGGTTTGATTCCAATTCTGCCTTTGACAGAAATTTTGAGGTAGGTGACCTTGTCCTAAAATGGGACAAACCGCATGAGGGAAAAGGAGAGCATACAACGTTTCAAAACTTGTGGCTAGGACCATTCTTGATTGCTGAGAAATTGGGTCCCAATTCCTTTCGATTACAGAATTTAGAGGGACATCCATATGCCTATCCAGTGAATGGCCAAGCTCTAAAAAGGTATTTCACCTGATGACACTCCCATGTACACTGTGTAAATATTTTTGTTTTGCTTGCTTTTTGTTTTTCTTTGCTGGTTTGTTTTGATTTTTCCCTTATGCTTACCAGTTTTTCTTTTTGAGACACACATACCTGCACCATGAACTGTTTCATACAAAGAGAATAGAAAAATTTCCCCTCTGAAATGACTACTGAAGGTTGTTTAAACATCAATAGTGATATTTTTTCTGAAGTTTGCAGCCATGTTAAAGAAAGCTTGTTGTTTGAAAAACGTTTCTTGATTTCAATCTGTAACTGAAGCTATTCACGATCATCCATAAAAAATTCTTCTTACCCTGTCCCTGTTCCTTAAGAGAACAACTCAGAGATGTCTCCCTGCCCTCGAAAGTCAGTTTATTAACAAATTATCTCTAGATCTTAATGAAGGATAGTTAAAAAAATTCCTCAAGGTCTGTAATTTACTAAAATATGTCCAAAAATCAGGATTTTCAGCGTCACCCCGCTCTATTAAATATCTTTAAATCTAAATAAACCTTCAGAGAGCTGTGGGAAGTGCTTGTAAACCCATTGGGATACTGAACAGGTCTGCTGGCAGCGGGTAAATGCATGCATGATGCCAAGATAATTTTTCCGGAGTACTGAACAGGCCCGTTGGCAGCGAAGCAATGTCAGGTATATGAAAATTCTTAGATATGGAATCTTTTGACCTTAAATGTCCTTCGTTCTGATCTGGAACTTCTTGGCAGGATACAAATATCGGAGTGGGTTAAATGGCATCCCTGTCGAGGCTATGGACGCTTGTTGGCAGCAACGGCTTTGTCAACAGTATTGAAGATTTTAACTTTAACATCGTGACTCTCCTTTGTCAAGATTGTCATCAGTTTTCGTCTTTTAAAATAACAGTAATCTGAAACTGGAATGTTTTATAATTGATAATGATGTTCAAAAAGTTTCTTAGTTGTTTCTGATTTGAATTTTTTTCTGATTATCCTAATCTGGACTCGTTCGTTTGGCAGAGATAACTGCTTATACCAGTGTGTCGTCGTTGTTGGCAACAATAAAATAATCTCTATTTTTACAAGCTACCTACACAGGGTCTTTAAATTCTCGTTACTCGTCACAACCTTTCTCATTAAACGACACTTGTTACTCATCGCTTTCTACATACCTGCTTTTTGATTTTTGTTTTCACGACTGTAAGCATGAAAACTCACAGTTGGAATTCATACTTGATTTCATTAAAGAGTTAATGTTCATATGGTCTATTGTCGAATTGTCATATTTAGCTATGAACATGGTTGTTTTCATGGTTATAACCCCTTGGTATTGAACACGTTTTGGTTACATGAGTATAAAACCTCCACTCATTTAGCATTCGACTAATGTTAATGGGGTTTTGATTTATAAATTTTTTATTGATTCAATTGTTTATTTGATATATTAATTTTGTGATCAAATCATGGATATGCATACTATTGTTTTCAATTGTTATGATCATTGTGCATACCATTATGCCGAGGTGTCATTCCAAGTACAGTGTGGTATTATGGTTTTGCATGGCCTCGATCTACATGACCTCTCTCACACGCATGGTAATTAACGCTCCTGCCTACCATTTCGAGCTGTCTTTGCATTGCATTGAGGAAACTTGGGGCGATGGATCTGTGTTTATTCTATCAAACCCTACCTCTGAATCCCATGTCGATTCCTTGCTGTTAGCCATGGCTCCTATGGTGAGGATTGAGCCCAACGGTGTCCAGACATTGTTATCATTTGACAATGCCATAGATGACTTAGAAAGGAATGGCTGGCGTGTGTTTGTTGAAAAGTTCGAGGGTTTTAATTTAAGAGTTGCTCAAGCATTCTCTTTGACATTCGACGGTTGCAGAGAAAAAATAGGAGACGTCCAGCTTGAGTTAAATGAAGATTTTATAAGCCAAGCCACTAGTCTACCAGCTGTGGGAAAAAAATGGTTCAAAAACTCAAAGGTTGAAGAGGTTCCCTAGTCATTGTTGTTCACCTCAAGGAGAATTACCAGCTGCGACCGAGGTATGCCTGTCTCAGCTTTAAAACCTAGATGGCATGATCTGTTAGCTATTGTGAAACAGTTTGTTACATGTGAAGGGAGATATGGATTGGTTTTCTTGTATCACTTGCAATTGCTCATGAGTTTTATCGATTTCCCCCTGAACATGTCCTATTTTCTCCTTCGAAGTCTATACAAAATGGCAAAGCGGTTTAAAAGACAGAAGTCTGATTCTAGTCTGTTCCACCATTGTTTAATCAAGATTATCATTATACATTAGTTGAAATTGAACAATGATTGTTGGGATGCTTTTCTGTTACGAAATGGTTTTGGTAGCAGTGAGTTGGGACAGGTTGACAAGCCTGTCTTCACAGAAACCCTCATGAAGCCTACCATCTCTCCTCCTTCGCTCTTGCCCTTTGATCCTATTTCTAATTTGGAACCCTCGACCTATCCTGACACTACCCAACCCGACACTCTACCAGATTCGTATCCTAAGGGTGGTGTTAAGGCTGTTAAAAAATCCACAAGAAAAAAGTGTAAAGGCAATGTTGATATCAATTATAAGAGTAAAAGGACCGCTCGTTGGGTTTCACGATGTGCCCGAAATAAATCCAAGCCCTATGCAGACCAAAACTCCATTGTGTTAAGCGAGGATTCTGATTTGAAAATTGAAATATTCCTAGCCGAAGAATATCCATATTCATATGGACTTTTCTCTGATAAACCCTATGATTATGTTACAAACCTTCCATCGTGTCTAAAAGACAATCCTGATTTCCCTGGAATCAAACTCAGTAATTAACCTACAGGTCAAATGGAAAATTCCCCACCTATTAATACTATCACTGCTAATACACAGTCTATTCAGCCGCAATGTAATGAATGTCGATCATGGATTGATAGGTATTACAAAGACGTGCCTTTACTTCAGTCTCGGCTTAAATCCTTGGAAGACCGGGTGAATTTTCTAACGAAGGAGAATAGAAGACTTCAATCCGTAGCTCAAACCAAAGACAAATGCCAAAAAACCACAGGGTCTGTTGTTTTTAAGAACATGGAAGCAACGACTACAACAATAAATTCAAAGATTGCTTGATTAAGTCAAATCCCTTAATTTGAGGTATGATTTTTTTTAAATAAGTTTAGGATGATCTTGTCTTTTTCAAATTAGGATACATGATTTGTTTGCACATATTACCTTTAGTTTGTTTTGATTTATTCAATTAAATATGATTCTAGTTATAATTATAACTAGCTACAGAATCGTGATATTCTGTAGCTAGTTAGAAAAATTCGAGTTACTTGTTTTGATAGCTAAAAATACATCTGAAATGTTTTATTCTTATGTGTTTTCAGGAACCTATGATTCCTAAGGAGATTTGAAGCATTGTTGGCATCTCTCAGCATACTATCTTTGTGTTTTTTTTTAGAATACACTGTTAGTTTTTGGTATCAAGTAGAATCTGAGAGGTTGCATCCCCCACATTTTTTGGAACAAATTAGATGTTATCAACAGGAAACGTTTTGTTCTTGTAACCTATATAAATGTGTTGTTTGTAAATTGGAGATCATCGTTGTCTGGGAGCAAAAACTATGGATTTATGATTGAAAAACTTGAATGTAAGATGATATTTGCACAACTTTTGCTTCGATATATCATGTTTTTATTCAAGTTATGGTCCTTTCGATTTGTAATTAAATTGTGACTACTTTAGATATCATGGTTTATTGCAGATTGATATGATGAAATTTATATGATATCCATGTTTTATGCCCCGTATATTACATACAGTAATCATTTTGTTCAAATATGAGATTAGAAGATTTATCTTCATTATTCATTGAACATTTATACACAAACCTTCACAGTATGATTTATCTCAATGTGCCCATTTGTGAAATTATAAAATTGTTGTTACTACATTTCTTATATGTTCTGTCATTTGCATTCAATCATTACTGCTTCGCGTTTACAAGAAGCATTTGTAAGATCTGTTGCGGTTTACCTCATCAAACAACGAAATTGGATACTGTAGACAAGACGAATAGGAGATGCGACTACAGGTTAGTTTGTTAGTTTTATTTTATTAGTTTAATTAATATAGAATTTTCCTGTACTCTAAACACATTTTATTGTTCACCTCTGTTTTCAATTAGACAGTTTGCTATTTCATTTCTTGTTTATAAACGTTATAAAAAATAACTCAAAAAGACTGAATGATAGTTTTGTTGTCGTTAAATAAATCAATCCATATTTGATTTTCGTAGATTTCGATCAAAATTTGCATTATGTAAATGTTATACATATATTAGAGATATAATCATCTGTATATATTGTACATATAATAAGTAGAGATATTTTATAAATATTAGTTAGGAAACTGTAAATATATATTAGATTTGTATATAGTTTTCAGCGAGTGTTTTTCATTAAGTTATTTTATCTTCTTTAGTTTTGTTTTTCACTTTTTTAGGACTTAGATTGGCCAACGGAGCCGCTAAACCCGTCGGAGTGGATTAATCCAAATGGCTTGGGTTAAGTAGACAACCTCGGACTGGATTCACTCCTCCAGTTGACGAGCGGTCAATTTCGCCCGTCAACACCCTTTTATACTTAACTCAATGATTTCATTGTTGTTGTACCAGCCTTTGATGAACCACGAAGTTAACAACGATTTCATGGTTTTTGTACTTGCATTTTCATGAACCATGAATTTAACAACATTTTCATGGTTGATGTACCTGTGTTTTGATGAATCATGTATTACCAATGATTTTCATGTCTTAATGTGATGATGTGTTTACGGCAACGAATTATTGTGTGTTAATGTGTAGATATCATGTGATAATGTGTTAATGTGTTAATAGAAACAATTTTCATTTTATGACAGCAATTTATATAGCGATTGCATGATAGAAAATTGGATTTATGATAGCGAACTCATATAGCGATTTATGATAGTGATTACTGTAATTTTATAGAGTTTCATTTCTCCCTTGAAATACAATTAAACAACGATATATTTACTCAACGATGTCAATAATATTTACACTATGATTTAGTAATGTTTACACAGTGATAAATGTTACAATGTGATGACAACGATTTTATTCCAGACATACGATATTAATGGGTAGCGATTTCACAATGTTGAGAGTAAACATTCGACAACAATTTTTATAATTTATAGGCAACATTATCACTGATTTTATAGTCAATAAAACATTGTTAATAAGCGATTTCATAGTGGACTGGATACCGTAATATAATAACATAATGGATTGCGATTAAATACCCTGGTGTTGACGGGAAAAATTAACCGTCCGTCAACTAGAAGAGCGAGTCCGGTCCGGGGTTGTCTAAATAACCCAAGTCGTTTGGTGTAACTCGTTCTGACGAGTTTAATGGATTTGTTAGCCAATCTAAGAATCCTAAAAGAAACGAATATTTCTTCGTTGCTAGCAGGCCTGTTCAGTACCCCGACGAAGTTGTCTTGGTATCATGTGTGCATTTACCCTCTTCCAGCGAGCCTATTCAGTACCCCGATGAGTTTACACACACTTCCCACACATAAGTGCTTTCAACCCTCTTATGCCACTTTTAAATAATAATACAATTATAGATTTCTTGATGACAAAGAGAGCGGGGTGATACTGGAGGTTAATTGCAATACAGGTGAATAGTTGACCATGTTATTTATTTGCTTTCAAAACTGGAAGTTTTATCATGGTTTAGAGATTTCAGAATTCCTTTAAGAAATTATCTAGAGAATGGGGAAGCTCTTAAAAGTGATTCCTTAAGAATATGGACGACGTAAAAATTTTAAAGATCACCGTAATTCTCAAAGATTTAAACCATATCTATAGTGTAATGCTCTAGCAAAGATAATTTGAGGACAAAATGAGAGTGACAATTGACTTAAAAATCAATTGTCTGAGCTATATCTTAATACTAGGACCTCTTTGAACTATTTCAATTTTCTTGAAAAACACAAGTCTTAATTTAATAAATGCTTCCTTCGACAATAGTTCTTTGATCAGAAATATATTGATTCAAAAAGAAAGATAAGAATAAAACTCATTCAAAATAATCAAAGAAAACAAAAACACACAACAAACCAAATCAAATTTTATTAATGGGATCCAAAATTAGAAGTACACAAAATCAAAACAGCAAAAGAAAACTTTTTAGGAAATGATTTTGGCCAAAGATAAACTTGAGTTTTTGTATCCACTATCATCTCATTGTAAAATAAAGGAAGAACTAAATCATATAAAATATCATGTGCGAGCAACTTCTTTTCTTAAGATATTGATGCATAAGATGTTACTTTGACCAAGCATTATTGTTAAAAATAAAAGAGACTAAAAATAGGAAAATCCTCATTAAGATGAGTGCAGTCCTACTAGTGGCACCTTGGGTCAGGGTTGAATTGATAGTTTAAATTTACTTATCTCTTTACTTTCCATTTAAATTTTTCATGATGATACTGCATTTTTGAAAAGAAATATTCAACGAAAAGAAGAGAGAAAAAGATTTAAAGTGGACTTCCTTGACAACATTCATATTATGGTTCTCTTGGTGTGCCCGCATGTGTTCATAACTGCATTATTACAAAGAGAAAAAATGAGAAATAAAACTAAAAAAAAAACTACTCCTAAACCTACTCTAACTACTAAACAAATAAAAAATACTAAGTGAAATCGTATTTCCAATCCAGGCACAAGAGTATCTTCAATCCTACAAGGCATATAAAGTCAAAAATTAGAATAAAAGAATCTAGTATTTGCAGATACAAAAGAAATATGTCATTCTTACCTCCTATATATTCTTTTAAAAACAAAACAAGCACGACCTTACCATTCTTTTGAAACTTCTTGATGTATGATTTCTCCAACCATTCTGCAATCTGGTCGTGATATGGGTCATAATGGCATGGAAGAACATAAGTAAGTCTGGAAAACTTGTCAATATTATTGGGACCTGACATAACCATCTGCCAAAGCCGAAATGTCCCATCCTCCTGAAAATTCTCCAAGTGTTCATCAATTTCTTCACACGGAGGATCTAAAAAAATCATGTGATGCTTACTTCCTAGATATTTAGGTAGAAACAAAGCAAGAACAACTTTATATTTATTATGAAGATTTTTTAGATACGAATCTTCAAGCCATTCTAAGATCATGTCATAAAAATTAGGATGCAAACTATGACTTTGATGAAAATGATATATCAATGGGGAACACATCATAAGAGGATTCATGACATCAGTTAGATTATTGGTTTGAACACTTCCTTTGATGAGATTGATCATTTCAAAATGTGAAGCATAAAGATTAAAATTCAAACTAATCAAAGAACGAATATGCAATTTAGAATATTCGATCTCCATAAGGATGAGTGCATTGTCTTTTTCAAAAATAAATCATGTAAAATCATCTTGCAACATGTCCTTTTTCCATTCAAGTGATGAAAGTGAAAGAGCATCAAATCCGACTTGATAAGTGTTATTTTTGGAATTAGTTTCACCAAATTTTGGCATATCAAAAAGATTGGATTGTGGTGGAAAAGAGTAAGATACCATGGTTAAAGTATGAAATCCACCAGAATCTAAGAAGAGATCGGGATATAAAGAGTAAAAGGAATCAGAAACAAGCACATGAAAAGAATATCTTGAGCTATGATATTTAACAATGGTATTGTCAAGACATTCCTCTTCATTTTCCTTAAAACTTTCACTCTGTTTTGGTGATAAATTCTTCAACATAATATGATAATCTAAATTTTGCTCCTGTACAATAGATAAATCAAAACTTTCATGGAAAACATCTGATCTTTCATGTTGATAAGGTACGATTTGAAGATGAGGGTTTAAGG
The DNA here is from genome assembly GCA_032191745.1 of Picea mariana. Lineage (NCBI taxonomy): Eukaryota > Viridiplantae > Streptophyta > Pinopsida > Pinales > Pinaceae > Picea > Picea mariana. The sequence goes on from JASDQU010027514.1 coordinate 19,266, forward strand.
TTACTTCTTCCAATTGTATATCTACATCTCTAATCAGTTTGATTGGAATGTTAGAGTGCTTAAGATCATTTTCATCAACTAAGTCTTCTTCAATAACTGAATTTAAATACTGATTAGAGAAAGATTTAGGAGAATGACAACATTCACCTTGACCCAACATCGAATCTTCTTCCACGATGGTCGATGACTGAAAATACAATGATTCAGAGGAAAAACCAATTTGATTGTCAGTAAGAACATTTCAATAGATTTTACCTCCCTTGTTTGTTCAACATTTTCGGATGGATCCCTCTCATCCTTTGAACACAATTCTTCTTGTAATTGAGCGATAGTATTTGTAATTGCTTCATCATTTGCGATTGAATATGACTAGATGCAAGCATCATAAAGAAGATTTAATACAAATGACATGTCATCAAGATTAAATTTACAAAGAACATGATGGATTCTTGTCGAAAAGCCTTTTGAATATGAATCGCCATTGATTAGAAAAGTTTGAAATTCTTCACATAATTGATTGTAATCATAGATTTCGAAAGCCTCTAAAAATTCATCTACAAAATGAAACCAATAAAAAATGTGATATGTTGGAAAAGACTCAAACCAATGTTTAATCCTACCCCTGAAAGTAAAAGCAAACAATATGCACAAAACCTTTAAATTAGAAATATCATGCTTGATG
>JASDQU010027516.1:0-12636 GCA_032191745.1 Picea mariana
AGAAGATCAGGAGGCCTAGTCATTGGTTGGAACTCAAGGAAAATAAAACTCCTAAATTCCTGGGCCTCAAACTCATGTCTGGGACTCGAGGTACTAGTCGAAGGACTAGGAATGAATTTCAAGCTTCTAAATATCTATGGGCCAAACAAAGATAAGATACACTTCTGGAAAATCCTCTTAAAAAAGAATCTCTTGAGGGCAGAAAACTTGATTATTAGCGGAGATCTCAACTTATCCTTTGGCGAAGAAGAAAGTTGGGGCCCCTCAGCCCACCCAAATCCATAAACAACTTTATTTATCCACTTATTGGCTGCAAATGGTTTCATCAACATTGTTCCAACCAAACTGCTCCCCACTTGGAGGAATTTAAGAACCGAGGATGCACATGTGGAAAAAAGATTAGATCAGTTTTTTATCACAGAAACACTCTCTCTTCTTCCACTCTAGTTTAGACAATGGATTGGAAGCATGGGTGATTTAGATCACTCACCTGTCTAGCTAACCCTCAATAATGGACCGAAAAAGTCAGCATCCCCTTTCAAATTCAACGCCAACTGGCTTAAAGAAGACAGTTTCCAAAAACTGGTCATAGACAACTGGTCTCCCCTCCTGTATTTGGAAGAAACTCCAGCATCCATACAATTCATGGACAACTTAAAAATAATAAAGAAACTGGTCATCCCATGGGAAAAGAAAAATAGAAGGAAGAAGAGCAGGAACTATTAATCATTGAAGACCAACTGGAAAAAATTTACGAAAATATTGATTTTGGTTTCTCTTCGAATACTTCTCGTGAAGCGCTCAAAACCCTTGAAAAAAAATGAAGGAAACTCCTGGCCGACAAGGAAGCAACCTGGAGACTGAAAAGTAGGGCAATCTAGATTGAAAATGGGAATGAAAATACAAAAGTCTTCCATGCCTATGAAAAAGGAAGGAAAGCAACAAATACAATCTTGAGCCTAAAGGATCAGGAAGACAAACTTGTCACTTTTGAAGGACTAGCAACTATGGGGAAAAAACACTTCCAGACTCTCTTCAAAGATGATCGAAGGGAAAACCTAGTTGACATCATAAAACTGGCTTTATACTTCCCCACTTTCGTAGATGAGGAAAATAACCAAAACCTCTATGCAAAAGTTACAGAAACAGAACTCAAAGACACAATGCAAAGCTTTCAAAAATATGAAAGCCCAGGACCAGACAGTTGGACCATTGAATTCTATTTGGGCTTCTTTGAACTGATTGGAAAGGAAATTCTCAAAGTCATAGAGGAATCAAGACTAAATGGAAGAATTCACAGCCCACTCAACACCACTTTCATAGATCTCATCCCAAAGGTAAACGATCCTCTTTCCTTTGATGATTTCTGACCCATCTCTCTTTGCAATTGTATTTATAAAATTATTGCAAAAAATATTGCGCGAAGGTTGAAACCATTACTCTCAAAGTCTATCTCGAAAGAACAATTTGGTTTCTTAGAAGGAAGACAAATCCACAAAGATATTGGGGTTGTACAAGAAGGATTACATAGTCTAAAAACTAAAAAATCAAAGGTCACCATCTTAAAAATCAATCTCTCCAAGGCTTTTGATAGAGTAAATTGGTCTTATATCAGACTACTCCTCACCCATCTTGGATTCAAGGTTCCCTTCATCAAATGTATTATGCCTTGCATCTCATCGGTATCCTTCGCATTCCTCATAAATTGAGCAGCTTCCCCTTTCTTCATCTCCGAAAAAGGACTCCGCCAAGGCTACTCCCTTTCCCCCTACTCTTATTACTGGTGGCCGAGGGATTGAGCAAGGAAATTCTAAATGCAGTCAGAACAGGGGAGTTCCATGGAATACATATCAACACTAGTCGAAGACTTACACACTTACTCTTTGTAGATGACATCCTCATCTTCTGCAGTGGACATAGGCAGGATGCAGAAGTACCTTCAAATATACTCTCTCTCTCTTTCGGTCAGCAACAAGAATGAAAATAAATATACAAAAATACACCCTCTCCTTCTCAAAATTGGAAAGGGAGGAGGAAGATCTTTACAAAATGCTCTTTCCCTTCACTCATCAAGATTTCACAGCTGGTCTAAAATATCATGGTTTTCACCTAAAACCAAATAACTATCTCAAAAATGACTGGAAATGGCTCATCTCAAAATTGGATAAAAGATTATCCAGATGGAGATTTAGGTAGCTCTCAAGAGAAGGAAGTCTCACACTAACAAAAGCAGTACTAGAAGCCATCCCAGTCTATTGGATGTCGTTGGCCTGGATTCCGAAAGGAACTCTAGAAAAGATCAGGAAAATATGCTCTCATTTCATCTGGCCAGGCTTTGGAGAAAAAAACAAATAGCCTTGGGAAAAGTGGGATCTTATAGAAAGACAAAAGCCCTAGCAGGATGGGGGCTCAAAAACATATTCCTATTCTCCAAAGCTTTGGAAACAAAAACAGGTTGGAGGCTCATCACCAATAGCAACCTTTGGTCCACTGTTGTCTACCAAAAATACATAGCCCCGAGATCACTGGAAGAATGGATCAGATCCCCAACCAAATCTCATTCAGTATCCATTTTTTGGAAAGCTCTTACTTCCTCATTCCCAGTTATTGGAGAAGGACTCACTTGGATAGAAGGACGTAGGAACCATCATCGTATAGGAGCATCCCCCTAGCCAGGCAGTGGGACCGCTCACATCCTCCCCCCAGATCTTATCAATCTCCTCCACGGGGAAAATATCTACTTACTCTCCCAACTAGAAGACCCCCTTACAAAAACACAGTGGTCTCAAGGATGGAAGAAAGCAACTAACCTAGGGCTATCTGGAGCTTCCACAATACTCTACAAAAATTACATCAAAGCTATACAAATTGGACACATCAGAGTTACTGACAGAGAAGATGAATTGTTCTGGAAAAAAGATCCCTCCGGTGTATACACCCCAAAATTGGGCTACATTGCACTAACTTTGGATCTCTTTCAACAACAACAATCTTGGTGGTGGAAAGGACTATGGAAGTTAAAGTGCCCACAAAAAGAAAAACTCTTCCTTTGGGCAACACTAAATCGGAAAATACCTACATGGGAAATACTACGAAAACGACAGTTCGAGGGGCCTTGTAGATGTCCACTCTTCCATTCAGAAAGTGAAACAATCTACCACCTGTTTATTACTTGCCCTTTTACCCAAAGAGTTTGGAAGAATAGTTCATCCAACATTAGACAAAATTTCTCCTGGGAAGGACCAAGCCTAGAAATTGTGGCTTCAAGAAACCAGATACAAAGAACTAAAATCCCTCCCCCCTATCTTAATCTGGGGCATTTGGCTAGCGAGAAACACAAAAAAAAATCAAGACAAAGCTTCAGTCCTAGAAAAAACCGTTGCACAAAGTCTCTCAATACTCTCACACTTCTCGCAAACAAAAAATGGAACAAGAAAACAAACTCTCTCTTGAACAAGTAGATCTTTTGAAGACATGGGATTACTTTGATGGAGCCTCACAGAACCAACTTTGCGAGGGTGGGTTCATACTACACCTTTCGAAATCACACTTTTTTCACACAAAACTGGGGCTGGGACAGGGGACAAACAACCATGCAGAGCTTTTGACATTAAAACTTCTACTTACCTTTGCAAAATAAAAGGATATGCGACACATCCAGGTCTTTGGAGGTTCATTGATTGTGGTGATCTGGGAAAGGAAACTTTAGAAATGTCATAACATTTTCCTCCCCCCTATTCTGGAGGACATTTTTCGGTTACTAGAAAGTTTTGACACTGTGACTATCTCCCATGTCCACAGGAACAAGAACATGGTAGCGGATGCACTCTCAAAAGAAAGGCTCCACCTTGCACTAGGACTTTGGGACATCATAGAGCACAAAAATGGAAACTCACAAATTTTTTACCACCGACCTTTTATAGACACAACAACACAACAACGGGATACACAACATGAACAAGAAGAACAACAACAACAATAAAAATCCACATTGAAAGCAATCAACGAAATTTTTTGGAAGAATTGTACAAAGACTACAGAGTAGCAGATTCTGAAGCAAAGATTCACAACCTACTAGGAACATTATATGTAACTAAATCTGAATCTTTCTTGGGAACCTATGAAATTTTTGTATTTTTATCCCGACACATATATCACACCCATGAGGTGTAGTGCTCCTTTGAGGCACCTAGAAAATGTAATTTTGTCTCTTCAGATGATAAAATTAGGCTTTTTTCCAAGGGAAAAATGCCTAATTTATTTATTATTTATGAGTGTATATGAGTGTAAACTCCTTTTTGATCATGAAAAAAATTATGGTATAAAAAATATTGATTAGAAAAACTATATATATTTTTTATGTTGGAAAATTTTTGTAGAAAATTGCCATATATTTATGGACTAGCTAAATGCTCAAATATTAATGTATTAGAGAATTTTTGAGGTAAAAATGGATCTCAAAACAAAAAAATATGCTATCCACATAAACTTTAAAAGAATTACTAGGATTCAAAATGATGAAGTCAATATAAAATGATAAAGTCAACATAAAGAGAGAAATTTTTAAAAGAATTACTAAGATTCAAAATGATGAAGTCAACATAAAGAGAGAAATTTTGAGGTAAAAAAAAACAAAATGATAAAAATCAACTTTAAAATTTTATATTTATACATTGTTAAAAGATTTCAGTTTTATTTTATATCACAAATTTTACAAATATGTTTATTCCAAATTTTTTTTTTAAATTAATTCAAATAAAACATATTATTATCCAAAAACTTTATAAATAATTTTAAATAAAAATAAAAATATAATGATATATAAAAATATTATAAGTTAACAAAATTATATTAAAAAAATAAATAATATTTTAAACACCATTTTATAATATATAATATATTAAAAATCTTCCATAGTCATTGAATAGTCTCTAAGAAATAGGTATATCTAAATTTATGTTAATTAAGCTGAGTATTTGTATTATTTTTTATTTATAATAATATATAAATTTAAATTTATGTTAATTACTTTGATAATTTATAATAATATATAAATTTAAATTTATGTTAATTACTTTGATAATAAATTAATCATTCTTTTGATAAAAAACTTTCATGTTATAAGTTAAAGATGTTCATATATTCTGATTGTCTTGTGTAAATTAATGGATGAAATTGTCAATATTAACTTCTGAATTGTAAATGCATATTTTTATTACTAGAAACATGATTAGTTAACTTTTATTTCTTTATTATTAATCTTTTACATTTTACAGTTCTGCTCAATTTAAGTTTTAGTTAACTTTTACTTCTTCACTATTAATTTTTTACATTTTATAGTTCTGTCCAGTTTAAGTTTTAAAGACTTGGCTTGGAGAAGAATGTAAAAACACAGTTTGATTATGTTTCCGTAGCTATCATGGTAAGTACTGGACAATTTTTGTTTTATTTGATAAGAAAAAACATTAATTTATCAAATAATTAAGTACCGAGGAGATTGGAAAAAAATTGTGTTACCTCATAGCCCCTGCAATCCCAAAAATCTCCTGACTCATGTCGCGTTGTTGCATCAACTACTGATCAACTTGATATCAATATAGATATATAGATATTCCTTTCTTTGACCTCTTTCATATTCAATTGGAGGGAGTGGCCAACTAGGGATTCAATCAAGCCTATGAGGAAAACATCATTCTCTCGGAATTCATAAAATGTTGTCAAGATTGTGGGTGTTTTTGGCTTACCAATCATGGAATCCCAGATCCATAGGATGTGTTTAAGATCCCTAGAGAGACCACAGAGAAAAAGGTATCCATGTGCAATTACATCAAAGGGACGATATAGGACTCCCTTTTACGACAGCCATACATGAGTTCAGCGATCTCATATGGCCTCCAAGAAAGCAAAACGTCCAGACATTTGCTTTGGATTTAAGGTTTGAAACCCTACAAGAGTTCAACAATTTCATGTGGCCTCACGGAAACCAAATCTTCTGTTATGACATTTGTTTTGGATTTAGGGTTTAGTTTTTAAGGTTTTAGGGATTTTTAATAGGTTTGTTTTGGATTTAGGGTTTAGTTGAGTAGGTTTTAGGGATTTTTAATAGGTTTTAGGGTTCTCACTATAAAACTAGCTTGAGTGATCAATTATTACTGTATATTTTTTAATCATGGTAACCCATTCATGTGAGAGTATTTTGGGAGGATGAAGGACCTGTCTATCAGAATCCACAAGATTATTCTGTGGGAGTGAATACCTTTGGATTTAGGGTTGGAAACTGTACAATTGTTCAATGATCTCATGTGGCCTCCCTGAAACCAAACCAAAACTTATGGTCTGACATTTGCTTTGATTTAGGGTTTGGTTTTTAAGATTTTAGGGCTTTTCAAATCCACTAAAGAGATATGGGTTGGTATCCTCCTCGTCGGTCGAAGCTAATTCACCATCCGATTCCGTTACCGTACTGAAGAAGAAGTTTTTAGACAAAGGCCTTACAACCAAATACGTTGTCATCCTTATTGGTGAGGACCGCATGCCCTTTTCATTTCGTAGTGATCACCGTAGATTTTTCCAAGATAATTAATTTTTATGGGTTTTTCTTTTCACATTTAGGAGTGCATACGATGGGACAAACCGACTGCCAGTTTTTCAGCTACTTTCTTTACAAGTTCACATCAACAGGTGGCGCATATCGCACAATCAATACGACATATCTGAGTTATCTTCAATCTGAGCGCCCTTCTGGTGCCGAGGGGTCGAAGTAATTGCTCTGGACAAAGAAAGCTCCATGACATTCAATGCCACTTTCTTTCTTTAGAAATGTGAGAGAGGGGAACACGATTCTACCAAGTAAACTTATGGTTTTCCAAATCCATTAATTTTGCTTAGTTTGATAAGTATTATCCGTTTGCTTAGATTATTGCCAAATCCATTTGATAAGGAAACAATCTAGCAATGGCCACATTTCAATGCTGTGGTAACCCTAAACACGTATAGATGTATGGCAAAGTAGAATAAAAAAAATAAAAAATTCTGTGTGTTTCATAACTTTGATACTGACTATCACAAGATTAAGCAATGGTTTATATGCCATTTAAGGTTTATCTCTATGTTTTCATTGTAATTTTAATTTTAATTTTAAAAAAAAAATTGCATTCTATTTTTTATCTTCACCAACAACAATATAATTTATAGATTAAGTAAAAAGTAGTTGATATATACTTATCAACTTCATTTTCACTTTAATAAGTTTTTATCTTAATATCATTTATGGATATATATCAACAACTTTTTAAGTTAAGTGGTTGTGCTATATATTAGTTAATATTAAAATAGGGAATATGAAAATTATAGCATCATATTTATTTTTATTAATTAAAATATTATAAATGAAATAAATTAATTTATAGTTTATTTATTAATTAAAATGTTATAAATAATTTTTTTGATGTAAAGTGAATTGTTAAGACACTCTTTAAGTGAAGTCACTGATTCAAAGCCTGTAGGAACACCTCTAATCAATTCATCTAACCTTAACTCATACATAGACACTTGGAAATAGAATGTAAAAGTGGTGACATAAATTATTTTAATCCCTAAAACTTAATATTCCATGGTAATGAGGCTCACTAATGACAAAGACATGGAGTGATACATGCAAGAGAGATGAATATTGACTTGGGTATTGTGTTTGAGAGTTTGAATTTGGGGTTGTGGAGGGTTTTAGCCTTTATTTATGCGTTTTTCCTATCCTTTGTCACAAATTATCAACTTTTATGGGGAACCGGAAACTAAAAATATATTCTTAGGATACTCTGAGGATTTAGGGCTGAGACTTATGAGAATTGTGTGTTTAAATAGAAACTCTAGCCCATCTAGGTGTATGTTTGTTGCCATTGGGAAAATCTTGTAAGGAATTTTTGTCATGGCTCCAATTCTTCTTCACTTAGTTTAGTTGAGAAATGAGACGATTTTTCCATTGTTGCCTTGTCTTGTTGGAAGCTAGAGAATCTAATATGCAAGGTCCATTTTTTGTGATTTTCGTGTAGAAATTCCCCGTTAGTTAATCACCGTGGGAAAATCGAGATGTAAGATCAAGTGTTTCATTTTGTATGTTCTATATTATTTAGAAAATTAAGATTTGGAATCTAAATTGCTCGTGGAATGATTTAAATTTCCTTCAAACTTTTCGATTTAAGAATTTAGCCAAATTATGACTATTTTTCTATACATCGGATCATCTATTTGAGCTCTGTCAAAGTTTAAGAATGAATTGTACCTGTTAATTGAATTTCATGTTTTCCACTTCCTTTATCCTCTGTCAAAAAAAAGTTGGGGTTAAATTGTCTATTGAATGATCTCAAAATTCTGGTTTCCCATTTCCTTTAGAATTTAAGATGACGATTAAAAATATCTTTTTTGTTTTTTTATTTCATTTGGTTTCGTGTAAGAATTTAAGATTAATGTGGTGGTGTTAGTTTACTTTAAACATATTAAGGAAACTTAGATTTTTAAATATATATATATATATAGATAGATAGATAGATAGATAGAACAAGGATTGAAGACTAAATCAGTGGTTTTCCATTTCTTTATCCCTAACTTTCATGACATCAATTTCCCCACTGACTTTACAATAATATTTTAGTGACTTTACAATAATATATGGAGCTAAGCATGTATGCAAATACGGGGAGAAGCTCTACAATAATTTATGGAGATGAACATGTATGGAAATATAGGAGAAGCTCCTTTGCAAACACTATTACTTGTATTAGATATTGCCATAACATTATCATACCTTTTGTATTCATTTCAGGTTGGTGCACGACTTTAGATTATTATGTTAGTAAGTGGTCATTTTCATCTAGATGAATTTATATGTATATATGAATTTTTATACATAGATATATATAATATATATTAATATACAATAGATTTTTTTTTCAATATTTAAAAAAATAAAAAAAATAAATTAAAATTATTTATAAGTTCAAAATATAAATATAAAAAATATAGACTTAAAGGATTTGTGAATTAAAATATAAATATATTTAATTATGAAATATATATAAAGTGGATGATCATGGTTGACCATCAAAGAATATAAAGTGGATGACTATGGTAGATCATGGTTGACCAAGGTTGTTTATGGTTGATCACCATGTGACACCAAGGGAATGTTTGTCACATTGCAATGTTGGGAAATGATGGGTTTAATGATATGATATGATATGTTCGCGTAAAGATATGATGGGTTTAGTGATGTTGGGTTTAGTCATACTGTTTTTGTTGCATTGCAAAGTTAATCCAAATTCAATAAAGGTTTTTGTCACTTTGCAATGTTTAGTAAGGGTTGTATAACATTTTGTTTTTCCTTAAGGGTAATATTTATAATATATGTCAATTAATATACAATAGATTTATTATTTAAAATATTTAAAAAAATAAAAAAATAAAAATTCAAATTTTATTTATAAGTCCAAAATATAAATATAAAAAACATAGACATGGACTATTAGTTACAAGATCTATTATAATAATTAGGAAATATAAATACTACAAAAAATACCAGTAGAACAAAAAATGTAGAGAACCACAATAAATAAAAATGATACTTTTATTGATAAAAAACAATGTTCACTTGCCTCTTAGAGGGGAAACCTCCACTAGACCAACACTTTATTACAATAATTATCAAGACAAAAATTTCTCATGCCTCCTACTCTTATTTATACTAATTCTATCTTCTAAAGAACATTCTAGAGGAAGATCTTTCTAAAAGTGAACGCTTCTATTAGGTCTTCTTATATTGACTTGTTCATATTTAATAAATAGGTTGTATTAACTAATGTCGGCCTTCATTACATGGAAAATAAATTATTCTACCTACGTCATGGGTTACAGAGGTTAGGTCCCTAACATACCCTCCCCCTTGAAGAATAGCGTTGAGCTCAAGGCTTGATATGAGAAAATTGTTGCAAAATCGTGGCCGGCTCTGAGGTGGCATATTATAGAGTTGTATCTTTCCACTGAACTAACACTTTCTTGATGGTGCGCTGATGGAGACTGTCGAGCTGCAGATATACCATGTAAATCAACATTTAATTGTCAACACGGGAAGGTAGACTTAGAGGAACCAGCACAGGAAATGCAGGGCTGAATAGGGGGTTTAAAGAATGCCAAACTAGTCCCTGAACTGTTAAAAGAATCTTCCTGAAAGAAGCTACTGTACTCTACTCTGTTCTGCACGCGTTTGCACTACTTTGTACTACTTGGTACTAACCGGTACTGTTCTGTATATGCATGTAAAAGATAAACTGAAAACAGCTAAGTTCTTGCTACTTATCACTCCACACAACTCAGCAACCATCCTATGAAACTTTCTATTGTAATCAAATGAANGAGATATCCAAACTAGTTCCTGAGTGTTAAGCAGTCTAAATGTGAAAACTGAAGAAATGAAATCAATGGCTGAAAAAGGTAATGTCTAAACTGGAATCTCGAAATGCTAAACCCTCTGTTGCAATCAAATGAAATTCTACTTCTATGCTATTAAACCCATGAGAAGACTGGCAATGTAGGTTGGGGTCGAATCTTTTCTGAAAATTAATGGATGAAATCTACTGTAAATACAATGTTATCAGCTATGTTTCCATCGAAGGGGGGCCTGCCTTCTCTTTCGACAGTCTATTCTCTAAATCAACGCATACTGGCAAATAAATAACTCACAGCTAAAATGGCGAGAACAGAAATTAGATTACTGAAACTCTCACTATTTTATTGAAAGATGAAAACAGTACAGTGCTTGAAGATTTCTATTCTTCTATTCTTCTACCCTATGCTCCATCTATCCCCCCATTTCTCAAAACATAGCCGTGTTTCAGATTTCTCTACCTATTTCTCTACATATTTTCCATCTTTTCTCGAGCATAGAAGCTCTCATATGACATTTCCAACCCTCTGGCAATGCATGGCATCTCTTTACATAACGTTCTATATCTCTGGCAATGCGTGGCTTTTCCCTAGATGAACAAGGATTTACAAAAACAGTTTCAGGAGTACCACCGGGGAATGAGACATGTTTTCCATAATTAAACGCTTCAAGATTGCCTGTATTCGTGTCATGAGATTACATAGACTTTGACAAATGGTTTCCCTCCGTTATGCATGAATCTATACATGTTAAATACTCGATGCCAGCGATTGGGTTCTCAAACAAATTGTTTCCCCCCTGCGTTACACATGCACGAATTTAGGAAGTGGCAGAGGACGCCAGCTATTCTATCAAGGAAAGGTCCAGCTGTAGAGATTCCTCCTCAAATCGCAGAGCACTCTGTTTAACTTATCTTGGCATTTTGCATATTGCCCAATAACCCCAAAAACTGAAGTAAATGATGATCTTAACAAGTTGCACATCTTGAATAATATTGCCGAAAGCATTCCCATATAAAACACAAACATACCCTGGTCTTCTACTAGCACCATCGGGGATAGCAATAACCCCATGTCTTTTTGCAAACCATTTAACAACTTCAACATCATCAGAAGCACCAGTTGGTAACTTTGCTCCAAAGATAAATTACTCCTTGTCTGCCCCTTTACAACATTTGCACCAAGAGGTGACAGTGCATCCAAATTATATCTTTATTTTTAAACCCTTTCCTTCACCCATTCAGGGCCAAGCTCCAGTGAATGCAGAGCAAGATTTTGTCCAATGATTGAAGCACATATGGGGATATTATCTTGTGTTTTGAGCGGTTGTTCTCCAAGGCCCATATATGTGTAACAGAATATGAATAGCACAGAAATAATTACATTTTCTTAAAAAAAGACTTCAGGAGGGTAGACAATATCTTCAAGAACCAGCAAGAAAATGTTAAAAATCCGGAGCCCAACATCCCCCCATGCCCAGCTTTTTGCATGTTCTCATGCACACGAATTCACCTATTAAACACTGGCATGTAATAGAATGTTAACAGTCCCAAGAACTGTCCATCTTGATTAGTAGGAACTGCTGAGAAGAACCCCTGCACTCTGAGCATATGTTGTCAACTTATCCAATCTCCATATCAAACCTTTCAAACCTTCTAAGAGCTGGGTAAATTTAGCAGCTTCATTGATATCTTCACTTGGTGCGAGATGGTACCTGGTACTGGTAAGCTCTGTTTAGTATCAACATTATGTTAAAGAGACAAATATACCAAGAATGGTGCTCATCATTTAAACTCTTGATGGACACGTCCAGAACCCAGGAAAACAAATAGCTTAACCAATGCACAAATCCTTCATCATTATCTGCCATTCCATTGTTACAATGAGTGATACCATTAATAAGATTTGGAACACCTCTATTTAGTAGCTTGTACACACGGTTGGGAGTGCCTGATGTCTGAAGGTAGTATTGATAACAAAATGGATGCATAGTGTTGCAATGATATCAAAAAGAGTGCCACAGCATATGAGTGAGGTTTTGCAAGAATCCATAAGAAGAAGACTTCAACCCAATCATGAAAGAAGCCAAGAATCTGCAATAAAAGGTATCAAATCCAGAGATGAAGATTGTATGAGTCATCATATGGTTCGAGTGAGATGAGATGAGACTCCGTCTGAGTGAGCTAGAACATTCTGAATTAT
>JASDQU010027516.1:29389-53998 GCA_032191745.1 Picea mariana
GTATGACAATTATGAATCAGGTTCTGAGCTGGACACCCAGAACATCCAAGACAAGACTGCAGAGCCTTCTCCTCTGTTCACAAATGAAAGACAATGCGAGGAAATCAGCCCCCCTGAGCAGCAAATTGAAAAGCAGAACTCTCCCACGGGTCCCATCTATGATGATTATGACTCTGACCCTTGGAAGAGACAAGAAGAGGTACCAGAAGAACCAAAGGAGCAGTCGAAGATGCAGTTTACAGACTGCACAGAGCCAGTCAGCGAGCAGCCACCACCTGAGATCAGCGGGCCTACTTCAGTTATTCACCCGCCTGTGGATATCAGAGACATTCAGCTGCGTGTGAACAACTGTGTAGCAGAAAAGGTTGTATTTCACCAATTCCTTGGAAATGGCCACTCATTCGATGACCCTGTCAGCAAATACATGGAGTGGCATTTCTCCTATGCCTTGGAGCCGCCCTATTTCATTTCAACTCCATCCTGTAAGGAGGAGTTGATGAGTGTAACCGTTCTGCTGTCACGGCTACACCATCTGTTGATGATCATTGACAGAAGGAAGGAGTTTCTATCCAGGAAGCTGCTTGAATGGCTATGGTGGAAGTTCTCTTTCACCTAGCCCATGCAAAATATTTTATTAGTTTAGGATTGTATATAAATAAGCTCCTTTGATCATGTAGATTTATTTTGTTACTTTTATTTTTCGGCCTGTATTTTCAGCAGCGGGATGTTTTCAGCATGACTCCATATCCCAACAACAAGGCACTGAAGCTGCGGAATGAGTTCTTAGAGCATCGCAGGGATGAATCTATCCCCCATGGAGCCTAATGTTAGCGATATTTCTTGTCTCGGGATTAGGCGTACTCAGGTCTGCAGTTTGCTCGGGAAGCACCTGAGCATATCTCAAGAGAGTCCCATTTTTGTAGCAGCAAGTCAAGCAAGTGAGAAGGCAAAGTTTTGTCTTCAGCAGTCGAGAACTATCCTCAAAGAAAATCGACAGTCAGAATCTTACAGAGGAGATCGACGAAATCCCATCAGTCATTAGATCTCGTGAAGTTGCGTCGGGGTTAATCCCTAGTGTGCAAAGGAGGAAAGTCGGGTTTCAGTTCATCGGAGAATCAGAGTTCCCGAAGACAAGAATCTTTTGCATGTAGGAATCGCGATCCGCGATTTCCCGACTGGATAGCGTGTGGGACCGCAAGTGGAAGACAGGTGGCAGGCTTTCGTGACGGGAAACGGACTGTTGATGTGTCAACGACCATGAGCCATCGGGTTTCGGGGAATCACGAGTCTGAAGGATGCGTGCTCGTTGACATCGCAAACTGCGAAACCCCGATCGAAAGTTTGGTCGAGGGCATATGGTAGTGGTCACTTGGACCAGGGCCTAGTCAGAGGGCTGGCACGGAAGGCGCATCGGCAATCAGAGAATCGCGACTCACGGGAACTTGTGTATCGAGACATTGAAAACGCCGAAATCCCGACAAAGGTTTGGCTCAGGTCATATAAGAGGTGGTCATATGGACCATAGTATAGCCAGGAGGGCTAACCCATGCACGTGCTCATCGAAGAATCGGTGATCGGGAATTCGAAGGGTCAAGAACTCTTGACAACGGGGAATGCGAAAACCCAAAACCCAATACAGAGTCGGGAAAAGGTCTTGGTGAAGTTCAGGAGATCGTAAGGAAAGGAGAAGAGACCTGTGGGCTAGGTCAGGGTTTCATCAAGGATTTCACTCGGGGATCCAAAGAGCTGCTTCGGCTCAACATAAAAGGAGAAAGAGGGTAGGTGAAGCCTCGCGTCACCCATTTATTGTAAAGTATGGAGATCCCGGCTGAAATAGACACAAGAGGGTCCCTTGTACCAGTTCTCTTCAGGGAAGCTGCGTCAAGTCTCCAACTCATCAGAGAAGCCTACACACACCGGTTCAATATTCAAAGGGCTCAGCTACCCCTTGGCTCGAGCCATGCTGAATTAAAGAGGCGCATGACAGGGGAACAGAGGGAAGATTTGATGGAGGCAGACTGACAGCCCGTCCTGATAGAGAAGCTCCTCAACGTTAAGCATTGAATTCACGATATGATCGCACATTGGGGGCCGGAGTTAGTCCCAAGTATATGTAGGCATTTTTGACATTTTTGTAGTGATCGATGGTTGAGCTGAGCTCCCGGTTGTAAAGTTTTAATGAAGCATTGTTGCTCTGGTTATGTATGAACTTTTGACACTTCCTTCCTTATGAATGCCAGTTTCTTTCATGTCTTTGTTTACACTGTGTTAGAGCAGCTCGGAATTGGAGGATCCAGTCGAGTTGTAGCTGTTATAGGATGATGTTGTAATGGATCACTGTAATAGTTACGGAGTCTCTAATCAGTTCTTGTGATTTTCCCAACGTTGAGTGACTTGGAATTGGAGGATCCAGTCAAGTCCCCTTTCAGTTTCTTGAGACCCTGAACCAAGCGGATCTTGCATTTAGAGTCTTTCTTCTGCAAACTGTTGCAACCCTGTTGCCCATAGTTGTTTGTTCATTTTCTCCTAAGTCTTCCACCTGCTCGTCTTTAAATCAACCCACTGGCTGAAGTTGGGATTCCAGACCTCCTTTGTTCTTTACGTACCAGAGACAGGCCCTGAGTTAGAATGATATCTCCGCGAGTCTTTATCTCCATTTGATCACCCTTTATAAACAAATCGTGACATTAAACTGATGGGTGTTGGGCTCTGCTCCTGCAAGCAATCCAGGAGTGACTTCCAACGCTAACATCTGCTGAGAATGAGTTTCTTTGAAATCGGATCATAGAGTCTATAAGCTTTTGATGTCTCAATGTAGCCAACAAAAATTCCTTTCTCACTTCGATCATCAAGTTTCTTCCTCAACTCATAAGGTATGTAAGTGAGTGAAATGCATCCAAAGGTCCTAAGATGAGAAACATTTAGTTTTGTCCCTTTCCATGCTTCTTGAGGGACCTTCATCTTGACACTAGTGGTTGGGGATCTATTCAGAAGATAAACTGAGCATGCTACAACTTCAACCCAAAATAAATATGACAGACATTTCTCTCTAAGAAGGGTCCTTGCCATGTTCATTATAGTTTGGTTTTTCCTCTCATCCACTCCATTTTGCTGTGGAGTATACCTGGTTGTGGTTTGCATGATTATTACTTATGATTTGAAGAAATTTGCAAATTTTGTTGAATAGTATTCTCATCCTCCATCTGACATGAGAACCTTCACATATTTCCCACTCTGTTTTTCAGCTTCAGCCTTGAACTTTGGAAAGGTTTCGGACTTGTGTCTGAGGAAATAGATCCATATTTTCCTTCCAAAATCATCAATAAATGTTAGAAAATAAAATCTACCACCTATTGAATTTGTTTTCATTAGTCCACATAGGTCATTGTGAACCATCTCTAAGTGTTGTCTGGATTGAGTGGAGGACTGTGGAAAGCTAGTTCTCTTATGTTTTCCGAGAATGAAAGACTCACATGGGGGATTTTTCTCTTTGAAGATAGGTAGACCTTTGACCATGGAGTGTTTTTGTATGAGGATTAGACTCTGAAAGGGTAGATGTCCAAATATTGCATGCCAAATCATAGTTTCATTGGGGGTGGATGCACTTTGTGCATAATATTTGCAGTTCTAAGGGTCAAGGGAAACATCCTATTCTGAGTCGTGGATTTAAGAAATCAATTTTATGCTAGGAGGTTTGTCATATATCCTACATGATGCTCCTTCAAGAAGTACCGTATAGCCATTTTCAACTAGTTGTCCTACACTTAACAGATTATGTTTAAGATCTGGAACATGATTGACATCATTTATGCCTTTCTTTACATCTTGTTTAGTGAGAATAGGTACAGTTCCTTTGCCTTGAACTTTGACTAAAGAGTTATCTCCAAGTGTAATATCAAATGAAATAGAAGAGTCAATTCATCAAAGTAAATCTTTGTTACCTGTCATGTGATCGCTGCATCCACTTTCCAGCAACTAGAGGTCCTTGTGTTGTTCTTCAATTTTGTGACATGAAAGAAACATCCCATCAAATGTGTCTCCTTCATGATTTGTGACATGGGATGTTCTTGAGTGATCATATTCTTGCTTATTCCTACATTCATATTCATAGTGCCCATACTTTTTGCAGTAATAGCATTATATGCTTTCTTTGCCATTGGATCTCCTCCCTATGCCTCTTTGAGGCTGGAAATTATGATTTTGATTTTGATGTGTGTGACCTTTAGATGAGTGATGGTTTCTTGGACTTCTCCCTCTTCCTGTATGACCTCTTCCTCTGCCCCTCCCTCTGCTGAAGGTGAATTGAGTCTTGAAATCATTGACTATTGACTCATCTTCTAGATGCAGTCTGGTCTCATGTGACAACAAAGAACCCATGAGTTCATCTGTTGAAAATTTTGAGAGATCCTTGGATTCAAGGATGATTGTAGCAACCATCTCAAATTTATTTGGAATAATGCTTAGGAATTTCTCAAAAATCCTTTGATCAAGGATGGCTTCACCAGTCAACCTGATTTGGTTTACAATTCGCATGACTCTGGTCATAAATTGATCAACATTTTCAGACTCTGTCATCTTTAAGGTCTCAAAATGTGTCCTCAAGGTCTGCAACTTGACTATTTTGACCTTATCATTTCCATGGTAGGTTTTACTGAAAATGTCCTAGGCATGTTTTGAGGTAACAACACCTGTAACTTTTTAGAAAATCGAGTCATTCACTGAGTTTGGAATCCATAATTTGGACTTATTCTCTCTTTTCCTCTATTTTATTTGAGCATATATTTCTTGATTGTTCATGGTAGCTAGATCTGCTGGATCTAGTTCCACATAGCCAAGATCCATTGGATTCTAGCACTCCTATGCTTGTAAGAAAGATCTCATTCGGAGAGACCAAAATTCATAGTTCTTTCCAAGAAGAATTGGCCCTTGTGTTGGTCCTTAATGGTTAGAGGTGGCCATTTTTGTAAAAAAAATCCAGAAAAGAAAACAATTTGTTATTACTTCTCATGTTCTTTCTCAGGGATGAAAAAATACATCTGATATCGCTTGATGCAAGAAGACAGGTCCTCTTCCTATTTCCTGCACGTAAAACCAAGTCCTTGAGGGACCAAACACACCAGTGAAGTTTCAAGCTCGAGCTACATAAAATTTATTGTTTCCTGGTATCGCTCTTATTGGATCTAATTTTCCGAGCATAAGATCATTCAGAGTCAGAGCTCCGAGATTCATTCTTTATCGACTGTAACCGTTTAATGTAGAAAACTAAGCACTCTAAGGATTCCTTTTTAACATTTTTTTTTGGCGTTAAAGCCTCATATGACCAAGGGAAAGAACCAGGTGCTCTAGGGCTCCGTGCTCTAGGCATTTCAATACATTAAGACCTTGATTCCTCTAAATAACCGAATGGGCAAAGTCCCAAACAAGAGAAAAGATCAATGACCCTCATTGATCTGAGATCAACGACCCACAATTACTTCAAGACTTCGAGCTTCATAGCCTTCCACCGCTCTAATTCACAATACACAGATCCAAATCCCCTCAGACCTCAACAAACCAACGACCAAGATCTTCTCTGGAACTCCAACCTTCGGGATTTCTTATCTGTTGACTTGCGAAAAACTTCATAGTGCCAAATCTATAGAGTGACGTAAGCTATGGAGTGATGTAAGCTTGATCCCAACGGTCCATGTGTATTTTGAACGAGTGGTTAGGATCCACTTGATGCACTCACCCTATCTCAGTAGGGTTTTGCGACCTCCCGGTCTCTGGATCGATCTTCTTCTGAGCCAAAATGGCTCTTCGGGCTCCTGTTGGAACCCTTTGAACGAATCCACAGGTCCCTTTGTCCTCTGGCACAAGTCTTGAGAAAATATGTGCATGCGCCCCCATTTCGGCACTCTTTTCTGTTCTGAACCAACACACACCTTTTGCGTTTCGGGGTTTCGGGACTCCTGTATGCGATCTCTCCCAAGCTCCCTGTCCCTCGAATTGTCGAACCCCGAAATAGAGCCTAGATCCCACTATCTCCTACCTTAATTCTTAACTCATATGACCTCCACCCCATGACCAGTGGCTAACATCCAATCGACTCCCCGGGTTTTCACGTTTCGGCGATGTGGAGGGGTTCACTCCTTGTCCCTCCAACTCCCGGTTGTCGAAAGTCCGAAATCGTATCTACTACAAGAACGACGGCTCTGAGACTTCCTTGATCTAATGATCCTAGTTCTTTCAGGGTTTCGTGATTCGGGGAATCACGTTGCACAGAGAGAAGAGACAGAATCTCTGGAGATTTTGTAGAAGCTCTGCCAGGTGGGCATTGAGTCGGTGCAAGTGTGCACGAGAATAACTCTTTATCATGTTCGAAGACAACCAGAGTTACTAAACACTTCATAGGCTCTGCAAGGTGTGCATTGAGTAAAGGAGCGCCAAGAGGGCGTGAAGCATTTCTTTTCAAGAAATACTTTGGACCTGAGATTGAGGAAATCTCAGCAGCACAAGGAGTGTGTGAGGGTGGACTTATTCTAAGTCCCAAAGCTCAGAAGGAACAGTGCCTTTGTGCACAAAGCAACAGAAGAAAGGAGCAGAAGGTCGAGAAACCTTTCGAGGTTTCTGAGTGGACTAAGCTCTGAAAAATATACCTTAATAAACACTAGGATATGAGAGGCCAGTGTTTCACATGGATTGAGTGCCAAGAATTGTTAAAGAATGGAGTCTCGGGGCTCGATGAATGTCTTGAACTAAGATTCAATGTAATCT
The DNA here is from genome assembly GCA_032191745.1 of Picea mariana. NCBI lineage: Eukaryota > Viridiplantae > Streptophyta > Pinopsida > Pinales > Pinaceae > Picea > Picea mariana. Next base: position 36,146 of record JASDQU010027516.1, read on the forward strand.
CCATTTCCTAGGATTCCTTGTTCAATATCTTCCATTACCATTCCATGCAGGTGTTTTGAGATGTACTCCTCATACAAAGAGTCTAGTGACATGCATGCAATAAACTCTTAAATTTCATGTTCCAACATTTTCTCTTCATCAACTAATGTACATGATTCTCGTTCCTCTTTCTGGATTCATTCATGGGTTTTCTAATCTTCTTAAAAAGAAATTTTCTCTTTAGTTATAGCTCTAACATTGGACCGAGTATTGAATAAATTCCTTGTAGTGATGATCCCTTCTTTGCTCAACAATTTATTGAAAATATTTAAGTTCTTTTTCTAGTCAAGAGGTTCTTCTCATAAATGGATTAGTGCATGGGGGTTTTTACGAAAACAAATAATTTCTCTATCTTAAAGAAATAAATGAAATCATGAAAACTCACACCACACCAAACAAAACTAAAGAGAAATATGATCATTTACTTGATTTCCCTCATCCTACTAAGACCCTGATCTCACCAAGTTGTATTTTGACCTGAGCTATCTTTTCTTTCCATGAATAAAAAAACTAGCACAAAAACAAAACGCCAACATAACGAGGGCTCAGAGATACCCACTAAAGTGGATGTGTCGGGATAGAACCATTTTATAAATATTGAACTGAGCCTTTGCATCTTATTGTTTCTCCTCCTCCAAGTCATAAATTTTGGTCTAACAAACAAAACACAAACAATAATTTGAATAGCAGAAAATGAAAATCAAGCAAATAACATAAATCTTGTGATTTCAATAGTAATTCCTTTAGTGCCTCCCCAACAACGTCAACAAAATGTTGTTTTGATATAGTAGTATATATTCCTTAGAATTTATTATCAATCTGGGTAAGTAAACTTATGAGACACAGTCACAATAAGTGCAAAACTTGTCTTGAAATTGCCTAAGAACTCTTACTAAAATGAAAGAAGTAAAATTCCAAACTCACAAATAGAAATTGGTTCTTTTGGTCATGATCACTCAAAGTTGACCGTTTATGGTAGGGAATCAGATCACAAGTGAACCATTCACTTATTCAAAGTTTGTCTACTTTCAAACACACTTTTCTTTAGTCAATCAATATTCAAGGACAACAAGGGTTAGTTTTAAAGGTGAGTTAAAAGGATGACTGAAAGGTAAATTCCAATAAGGAAATGAGTCGATAAGAAATAAATAAAGGAAATGCAGACATAGTTCAATTCTGAGTATATTTGTGTGACGATAGTTTGTATGGCATGAAATATGAAATATCAATCACTCACGTTGTTTTCTTTAGCATCTATATTTGCAAAAATCATATATCACGTAGTCAAAGTAGAATTGCATGCAAGATAATTAAAATGAATTCTTATTCTTCAAGAAATCAAAACAGAGCATGTAATTCTACAAAAAACAAATGCAAGTAATAAAGGGAAATTTTAGGATAACCTACATAAAAACAACATAGACCAGGGGGGGCTCCTGGAATAAGTTTTTAAGGAAAAATCATAATGTGTGAAATATCTAACTCATCAATTAAAGAGAAAGATTAATTGGTTTAATGCTTATGTATAGTTCAACAGTTACAAGAAGTTATGGTTCATAATCACAATATTGTTACTCCCATTGATATTTGTACTACTCTTTGAGGATATATTAATACAAAATATTTGATAACCAAATCCCCAATCCTAGAATTAACTAATGAGATACAAGGTGGATTGTTCACATTAAGAAAATTGAAAATCATTCGCTATAGGAAAATATGGGAAATTTGGTTTTGAAGAAAAGCTCACACAACCCACATCTTGCATTTTTTGTGGAATATTCCTAAGGTATCACCTAAATGGGCACGTTCGCGACAAAACCCTTGTTCTTAATTTTTGAGATTCACAATCATATGCTCACAAATTATCTCTAAATATCACTGCCCGAAAATTATAGATTATACTATGGTTTACAAAACTAATTACAGGAAAACCATTTAGATCTTCATTATATTATTGAACATGACTTCTCCATGATTCTATGGATTGAATCCTTGATCTTGTGCTTTAAATGAACCTTCTTCCTCGCTCCTAGTATTGAATTCCTGATTCTTTGAGCGAACTTGCGAATTTACAGCTAACTTTGTGAATTTTCTGTAATATCTTCCTGCGGATTTCCTGTAATAATTGTCTGCGGATTTCCTGTAATAACTACCTACGTATTTATTGTAACAACTTCCTACTAATTCTGATTATCATTGACCAGTGGGTACCAACTCTTATGCAGATGGTGGAATAGGTAAATCACCATCTTCTAATGTTAATGAAGTACCCCCAAATGGAATTTTCCCTTCTTAGCGAGTGGAAGTACATTAATCAACAATCCTTGTAATAACTAGTAAATCAAGGAAAATTCCTGTAATTACTGAAATTCAAGTATTTTTGGTGAATAAATGACTTCTAATATTATTTACAAGTCAAAACTAACAGTTTCAAAAAATGAACAACTAATTACCTTATTTATGTTGATTGTGCCATTATTCAGGTGAAAGTAGACAAAAGGAGGGGTTTTAGATAAAAAAAAAAAGAAGAAGAAGAGGTGAATGGGATGTGTAAAAAGAGTCAAAACGAAAACCCAACACCCACCATTTAGGTCATTTGACCAAGTTGGAACAATTGGACATAGTCAAAGACTTTATAGCTTGCTTTGAGCACTTGTATTTTCGCACGAAGGGCATGTCTGATTCCTTTTTTCGGGAATTATTTATTAGTGGCCTCAAGGATGAAATATGTGCCCACGTCCTAATGGTTCGCCCCCAAACCTAAATGGAAGATACTAAACGAGCTAAGTAAGAAAAACAATTTGTCTCCTTCCAAACCATAATACCCTCTTTTATTCCTTTCCCTAAACCCTCAAATCCCACCCCTCCTACCCCTCTACTCAAGATTCAGAAATTGACGCAGGAAGAAATGGGTAAACACCAAATCAAGCAATTTTCCTATAATTGTGATGACAAATATTGTTTGAGGCACAACTGTAAGGAAAATGATATTTTGATGGCCATGTACAAGGATTTTTATGACGAAGAAGTATAGGGTTCCCCTGTGGTCAAGCTACCTGAGCCAACGGATCCTACCACACTCTTTGAACCACTAGAATTCGAGCCAGTCATTTCACTGAATTACCTCATTGACTTCTCTGCTCTCCAAACCCTCAAGTTAATCAGATATATTATGCATCAAAAGGTCATCATCCTAATTGATAATGATAACACCCATAATTTTATTCATCATCGCATTGCCCAAGAAACCAATAGCTATATCTATACATTCAACAATTTTCAAATCGTGATTGGAAATGGAAGTTCCATGAAATGTGGGGGTATTGTGAAAATGTGCACCTCCAAGTTGGCCATTACAACTTGAAATATCATATGTTCTCTATGGACATGGGCAGTTGTGACATTATGCTCGATGTGAAATGGTTGCATACTCTTGGCCCCATCCTCCTGGATTTTAAGTAATTAACCATGCAATTCCAACAAGAGGGAAAAAACTATAAGTTTCAAGGAATCGCAACATGATCCCCTGAGATAATAAGCTACCATAGAATGGAAAAACTCCTAAAAAAAGGTCATTCGATAATTGTTTCCCAACTCAATTCCATCTAAGCAATTGAGACCCCTTCTATGCATCCTGACCTCCAATCTATACTCTCCCAACATCAAGTTTTTTTTACCACTCCCCATGGAATTCCTCCTTCCCATTTTGTTCATTATCATTCCATTCCCCTTGTTCAAGGGAGTCTTCCTCCCAATACTCTCCCTTATCATTATCACTTTTCGCAGATGAATGAAATTGAGAAAATTGTTCAAGAATTCCTCGAAGAAGGTGTTATTTGTCCTAGTACCAACCCCTATTCTTCTTATATGATCATGATACTCAATAAGGAAGGTACTTGGCACCTATGTCCCGACTTTCACTCCCTCAACAAACTCACCATCAAAGACAAATTTCCCATTCCTGTCATTGATGACCTATTGGATGAATTGAGCGATGCTCAATACTTTACTAAACTTGTTATCTTTTATGGCTACCACCAGATACATATGAAAGAGGAAGAGATTCCCAGGATTGCATTTAGAACTCATGAGGGTAAGTATGAGTTTTTGGTCATGCCCTTTGGCCTTTGTAATGGTCCCTCCACTTTTCAATGTATCATGAACCATGACTTCTTCCCTTTCCTCCATCATTTTGTATTAGTTTTTTTTTATGATATTCTCATATATAATAAAACTTGGCAAGACCATCTCACCCATGTGTATCAATTTCTCCATATACTCTCTAAGAACAAAATTTTCCTCAAACAATCTAAATTTTCCTTTGGAGTTTAAGAAGTTGAGTACTTGGGTCATATTTTCAGCAACGATTGCATACGGGTGGATGCTAATAAAATTTAAACTATGCAATATTGGCCTTACCCTAAAAATCTTATGAGATTGTGTAGTTTTCTAGGTTTAATGGGATATTATCACAAGTTTGTTCATATTTATTGAAAAATTGCAACACCTCTCACTGCTCTCCTAAAAATAATGCTTTCATTTGGACTCCAACAACTGATCAATCCTTCCATGCCTTGAAAGAGGCTGTTTTCATGACTTATGTCCTAGCACTTCTCAACTTCAATAAGACTTTTGTCCTGGAATGTGATGCTTCTGAGAAAGGCATTGGGGAATTCCTTATGCAAGATGGAAGGCCTTTGGCTTTCACTAACAAACAACTTTTGGAGATACATTTGGGCCAATAAATCTATGAAAAGGAATTGTTGGTTGTTTTACATGTTGTGGATCTATGGAGTCCTTATTTCTTGGGGCAATTCTTCCAAATTAAGATTCATCATCGAATCCTCAAGTATTTTCTGGAACGACGAATTTCATCCCTGGAGAAAAAAAAAATGGGTGACAAAGCTATTTGGATATGATTATGATGTCATTATAAGAAGGAAAAATAAAATGTGTCTTTTGACACTATTTCCAAGAAGTATGAAGAAGAAGGGTCCCTCTTTTCCCTCTCCTTCATTATACCGGACTGGCTCCAATGTGTTCTCCAGAAATGGCTACAAGACACCAAACTTTTGATCCAATAATTGCAACACCATTCTCCTGATTCTCTAGGGTAGTCTTGGCACAATTAATAGCTTCACTACAAAGGTCGTATGTATTTAAGAAAAAAATTGCAACTTAAATACACAGTGCTTTCTAAGCTTCATGCTTTTCCCATATCTGGGAAATTAGGGTTTACCAAAACCTATGAAAGGGTCAAGCGCTCCTTTTTCTGGGATGGTATGAAACATTATATCTACAACCTTATAACAAGACTTCACTCAAAGTCGAACACTATCAGAAACTTGCTCCCAAATTTTATGGTCCTTATACAATTCTCAAGAGAGTGGGACTTCTGGCCTACTTGTTAGCTATGCCTAGTCATTCTAATCTCTATCATGTTTTTTATGTCTCATGATTAAAGAAAGTGATTGGAACTAAGTGCCACACTCAAATCGGTCTCCCTGAGTTGGATAAAGAAGGTTCCATTTGGTTTCATCCACAAGCAGTCATGGACTAGTGAGAGTATCGTCTCCATCAGTGCACCATCAAGGAAGTGTTAGTTCAGTGGAAAGATACAACTCTATAATATGCCACTTGGGATCTGACCACCATTCTGCAACAATTTCCTCATATCAAGCCTTGAGGACAAGGTTGTTCTTTAAGGGGGAGGGCATGTTAGGGACCTAACTTCCCTAACCCCTGATGTAGGTAGAATAATATATTTTCCATGTAATAATGGCTGACATTAGTTAATACAACCTATTTAATAAATGTGAACAAGTCAATGTAACAAGAACTAATATAAGCTTTCGCTTCTAGAAATATCTTCCTCTAGAATGCTCTTTAGAAGATAGAATTAGTATAAATAAGAGTAGGAGGTGTGATAAATATTTGACTTGAAGATTATTGTAATAGAGCGTTTCTTTGTTGGAGGTTTCCCCCTTGGAGAGGCAAGTGACCATTGTTTTCTATCAATAAAGGTATCATTTGTTGTATTATGGTTCTCTACATTTTGTTGTTTCGCTGGTATTTTTCTGTAGTAATTTTGTTTTTTGCTTATTATAATATATCTTGTACCTAACAGTCTATGTCTATATTTTCTATATTTATATTTTGGACTTATTAATAATTTGAATTTTTATTTTTTATTTTTTTAGATATTTTAAAAAATAAGATATTTTATATTAATTCACACATATTATAAATATGACCCTTAAGGAATAACATAATGTTATACAACCCTTACTTAACAGTGCAAAGTGACAAAAACCCTTATTGAATTTGGATTAACTTTGCAATGCAACAAAACTAGTATGAATAAACCCATCAAGTCTATCGAAAGAAAACCCATACAAACTATTATTTGCATGCAATCTCACACCACCACCCTCCACAAAAAAATGGGGTTACCAATACATTAGTGACTCAAGCAGTTTCAATATCTAATGAAGATCATACTGAGAAGGAACTAAAACACCTAAAAGACGTATTCAAAAGGAATGGATTTCATGAAAATCAATTTAACATGGCAGTTTTAAAGGCAAGAATAGAACCTTGGAGGAGGAAAAATAATGATGAAGAAGGAGGACGCAATATAAACCTTCCATATATTAAAGGAACCACAAAAAAAATTGTAAAAAAATTAAGTAAAGGAAACATCAAAGTCTAACTCTCTCCTTCGAGCACACTAAGAAAAATATTGGACCATGAAAAAGATGCCATAAACCTGAGTCTACAATGGGGAGTATATGCCATCCCTTTCTCATGTGGAAAAACATATATATGAGAGACTAGGAGATCCTTCCAAGTCAGGATAAAATAACATTGTGCGGACATCAAACACAACCGTAGTAGGAATTCCACCCTCGCAGAACACTCCACAGATTCAGGATATTGCATATGCATCAAGAACAAAAAAATCATTGCCAAAATGGAACATTATCGAAAAATAAAAATAAGAGAAGCTTTATAAATTGAAGTAAAGAAGAAAAACCTAAATAGAGATGAGAGACTAAAAATTAGTGAAGCATGCAAACCCATTTTTCATAATCTCAGAAAACAATAATAATGTTTTGAATGCATAGGTCGACTAAATTTATTACAAAAAAACTTGAAACATTATTATTTGTAGATGGAAAAAGAAAAAAACCATCAATCAGTCAACTTAAGCACTCCTAAGGATGATCCCAGTTGAGGGATTGAAACGTTGAGAAGTTTCAAATAAAACTAATAAAGTTTTCCTACAACAACTATATGCTCACGGCATAAACCATGAAAAAAATAAACCCAATATCACTAAAGCCAATATGACTAAACCCAACATATCCTTACGCGAACATCGCAATGCCACCCTCTTGACCAAACTTGACTTTGTGACAAGCGTTTTCCTTTGACACATTGTGACAATCATTTCCCAACATTGCAATGTGACGAACATTCCCCTGGTGCTGCATAGTGGTCAACGATAGACTACTTTTGTCAACCATGGTCTACCATAGTCAACATGGTCAACTAACACAACCACATTAATCTTAAATTCTCCTAGACACTAAACCACATGAAATAGAAAAACAAAAACAAAGGAGATATTTTTTAATCGTCGTCTCAAATTCTAAAGGAAATGGGAAACCAAAATTTTGAGATCATTCAATAGACAATTTAAACCACCCCACCATTTTTTACAGAGGATAAATGAACGGGAAAAAAAAATTCAATTAACGGGTGCAATTCAATCTTAAACTTTGACAGAGCTCAAATAAAAGATCCGATGTATAGAAAAACAATCATAATTTGGCTAATTCTTACATGGAAAAGATTGAAGGAAATTTAAATCATTCCACGAGCAAATTAGATTCAAAACCTTAATTTTCTAAATAACATACAACATACAAAATGCACTTGATCTTACATCTCAATTTTCCCACGGTGATTAACTAACAGGGAATTTCTACACGAAAATCACAAAAATTGGACCTTGCATATTATATTCTTTAGCTTTGAGAAAGACAAGGAAACAATGCCAAAATTGTCTCATTTCTCAACTATGTTAGGCAACAGAAGAAAAAAAAAAACATAAACAAAGCATAAAATTGAGAACATCAAACCAAACACAACACAACAACAATCACACAATTAACATAGTGATTTATGTGGAAACCCAATGCAAGAAAAAACCACGGGAAATGATTATCAGTATTCTTATTATTCAATGGAGAATTACAATAGCTAACGCATGCATACAACCATCATCTCCTCACATACACACTGCACTCCACAATATTTTGTCTTGCTCACACACCCTACAGACATTCCACTCTCACCTCTATGGGTATGCTCATATATATATAACATCTCCCAAATAGTTACACTAATTGATTATAATTAGATCCACCAGTTACACAATTTGCTCATAAAAGAGTGCATGCATGCACATTCCTAATATAGTTGCATGCATGTGCATGTGACCGCATGGGAGATTCTTTGTCATGTTTCCAACAATCTCCACCTTGACCACAATTTACCTGATATAGCATGCCCTTAATTCATCACCTTTTCTGCAATCCAAGACAAGCTAAACACCATCACAACTCCACTTCTCTAACAATACCATTACATGAACATGCCTGCATGATTCACTCCAGTATGAACCATTCTTCCTCCATCAGTAACATGTCTAATAAACCAATGCACTTGTCCCATTTTGATACGCTAGACCTTTATTCAAATGCAAAACACTTTTATCACCACAGAACACCACATCTTGTACCTATCCAAACTTACCCAATAGATCCTTGCATTCTTGCAAGACATAACCTAAGGTACATCTCCTCTTGTCCAAATCTCATGAATTATAACCATAGACTAAATCATTGCAACCACTATAGATGATACTTGTGCTTTTGTGTTTGAATCACCCATTTCCATGCTCTTCATATAGTTTTGCCATGTGTCTACTAAAAACACCAACTGCATGTGAAATGTTGACCATTTCCCATCGCAATCATCAAACTTCATATTAGAACATAATACTTGAGACATATAATCATTTTCTTATTCATGAGTTAGAACATAAACCTGAAGAGAAATTACATTGGAAAGCCAAAGGGATTTTACCGGTTTCACATTATTCATACTGAATTTCTTGAGTATCTTCACCACATAATTCTATTGTGATAACCAAGCTTACCATCCTTCCTGTCTCTATGTATTTCCATGACCAAGATTTATTTTTCTACTCTCAGATCCTTCATAACAAACATCCTAACCAATTGAGCCAACATGTTGATCTCAAACATGCTTGTGCTTGCTACAAGCATAACATTTACCGCCAAGATAATAAATATGCCATAAACACAATAGTTATACTCACTTCTTGTAAAATATGGCTCATCGTGAAGGAATCAAACATCATGTACCATTTTCCTAGCATAATCCGGGCCATACAATGATTCTTGAGTTTGCAAACAAATCTTTTGTTGCAATTATGAACTAACCGTTTTGGTTTTTCCAAATACATCCCCTTATCCAAAAAAATCCATGTAAATATTTTTTAACATCTAGTTGTACTAACACAACTAGTGCTAACACAACATGAATAGAAACAAGCTTGTAACAACTCATGAGAAACTTTCATGGAAATCAATACCTTCCAAATACCCTTCCACTACCAATCATTCTTTGAACCTTTCATCTTTTACTATGTTTGATTTTATAAAAGGAAATTCATCAAACACTGCATCGAGTTGTCCATGATGATTTTGTGGGTAGTAGGATCCCATAGCTTGCATCCCTTAACATCATCACCATATCCAAGATCTACCCGTTTGATCTCGGTCCTACTTAGAATGTTGATAAAAAAACGTAAGCATCACAACCAAATAACTTCACATTTGAGTAATTACCAGATGACTTGTGCATACCTCTTCCAGAATCTTCTTGTCTTTTGCAACCGATGGTGACCGAGTTACTAGATAACACAATCACTTTTGTCCACAACTATTGTTGCAATTTGGCATTACTGAACATGCATATTCGATCCTGGCTTCATTGAAATACTTTCCAAGTTCCATGGATATGAATCTACCTTCATCATATATTATCAAAAACTTGATTGACCTACCAACCCATCATCCTTTCTATAGCCCACCTTTCTAACCTGGACACACTGCTCCTCCTCAAACTTTTCATTTGAACAACTTTGGCCAGATCCGGCCAAACCAACCCAAGTGAACCTTTGTCACTCACCTCCAGGGACTTTACATTGGAGTCTCGGTGCTCCACCTTAACACAAACATTTCCTTGACCAAATCTGACCAAGCCAGCCAAGTAAGCCTTCACTTCTTACCTACAAGCCCATTTACAATGGATTTCACCAAGCCTTTTATAGGCTTCATTACATGTAATCCATGGACGCAATACCATGAGATACCTAAAAAACATGGACCCGAAAAAACCACCTTTTTTTTTCTGAAAAAACCAGATTTAAGTCATTAACTCTTTTATCGAGTCAAGGTTAGCCCCAACATACATGCCCTCCCCTCCCCCCAACACACACATATTCAATCTACCTAAATCTACGTCTAGACTTTTCATAGGTAACCTAATAAACTATGGTACACATTCCTAGCCCATTTACATGGAATCAATAATTTTTACAACTCCAAAGTAAATAGATGTTTTTATTTTTTATTTCACGATGACCCAACCATTATCGCCCTACACCTTCTATGTTAACACAATGGTGAGAGACAAGACACAGAAAAAAACTTCATCAACCATACTTGTCGCTGAATTTGCTTCTTTTGTGTAGTCCTCTTTGGATGCTTGTTGTCTTTTCCAACAATCCTTCTTGAGATGGCCATATTTTCCACAGAACCAACATTTTCCCTTACCCTTATTGTCTTTTGACTTAGATTTGGATGTACCTTTCTGATCTTGCTCTCCTTCTATAGATCGACCTCTAACCACCATTGCTTCTGTTGTTGAGGTTTCCTTACTGGATCTTTTCCTCATCTCCTCAAACAACAAAGCTCCCACAACAGTTTCATAATCAATGGCATATGTTGAGTTGAACCACATATATGTGACCAAATGATCCCAAGACTCAGGAAATGAACATAATAGCATAACATCCTTGTCTTCATCTTTGTACGTTACGTCCATACTAGATAATAAGCAAATGAGAGTATTGAAAACATTCAAGTGATCAACAATTTCCGTACCTTCTTTCATCTACAAGTTGTACAACTATCTCTTCAAGAAGATTTTTTTCATCAAGGACTTTGTCATATACATACTCTCCAGTCTGTTCCACAAACTTGTTGTTGTCTCCACTTTGACGATGTTAAACAACACTTCATCTGCCAAACACAAACAAATGGTACTGAGGGCTCTTGCATCCAGATTTTATGAATCCTCGTCTGTCATCCTTGTCGATTTCTTTATCTTTTCAACGAGCACCTTTTGCAATCCTTGTTGCATAAGAAGATCCTGCATCTTGAACTTCCATAGCTCAAAGCTTTTCTTTCCACTAAATGTCTCCACCTTAAACTTAGAACTCTACATTTTCACCATTAACAAAAAAAAACTCCAAAATCATTCTTATAAAACCAAACCTTTATATGAAAAAATAACTTTATAATTCAAAATTAAACCCAAAACTAAAACTAATAGTTAAAAATATTTAATAAATATTTAATAAATATTTTACACCAAAAACCTTTTTACCCAAAACCACCAAAATTCAGTTCTTAAACTAATAATATTCTAATACATATCCTCCACCCACTTATTTCTAAAAACAATCCTTTAAGCATAAAAATAGTCAAGCTTTCATATTATGTGTGCATAATAAGACAAAAGTCCACCTTAAACGTATCTTATGCATTCCACCTATTTATCCATAAAGGCGATCCTTTTAAAAAAAAAAAACGTTTCATATATTACCTTAAAAAGAACCGTCCACCATTCATACCTTCTGACCATTCATACCTTCTGAGTTCTAAAGTTCTGTGCATATACCTATGTACCAAGGTTATCATTTCCCTGCAAGGTTATTCAGCGATAAAAATTGGTTATCGCTCCCCCTTGCATGCGATGATCTCCCAGTGTTCACGCCTTTTCTGCCATATCGTTGCTTTTGCGCTCACATCGTTGTCTTACTAGAACAGCGTCCCAAAACAAAGCGTGATTTCACTCTCTTTTACAAAAACCACCCTGCAACTCACTCACGAAATGGATTCCTGACTTATGAAATGGATTTTGCAACTCACTCATGAAATGGATTCCTCAGCTGGAGCTTTGATACCACTTGTTAGGCAACTTAAACAGAGCATAAAATTGAGAATATCAAACTAAACACAATACAGCAGCAATCGCGCACTTGAGATTGTGATTTATGTGAAAATCCAATGCCAGAATCGGTACTCTTATCATTCAAGAAAGAATTACAATAGCCAATATAGACATACAACCATCATCTCCTCAAATACACAGTGCAATCCACGGTATTGTGTCTTGATCACACACTCTACACACATTGCACTCTCACCTCTATGGGTATGATCGTATATATAGCATCTCACAATACACATCGCACTTTTACCTCTATGGATATGGTCATATATATAGCATCTCTCAAACAGTTAGACTAAATTTCCCTTTGTTTTAGAGACTAGCACAGCCACAATTATTGTGGTTGATGAACGCCGAAAGGCATAATAATAAATCCTAATTAGAGTTTTGTGTGTACATATAAATAAATCGTAATTAGGGTTTTGGGTGTACATATATCAAGCAAAATAAAGTCGTTTGTGTCGGGCATTCGGCATTCCCACAGCTCCAAATCGTCCAATGAAATTGGGCAGGGTTTTAATCTGGTTAAATCTCGCATCTAATTCAACCAACGAACATAACCAACGCATTGAATCCAACAAGCCGTTCAAGCAGCGAAAATTGCAACTAACATTAAGAATTTGAAGGCTTACCAGGTTGTGGGTGTACATATATCAAGCAGAATAAAGTCGTCTGTGTCGGGCATTCGGCATTCCCCCAGCTTACTAGCCACAATTATGTGGCTGATGCGCACTTGCAATCGTTTCATTTTTTCCATGGAAATCATGGCCAACACATCAAACGCGTGCGGAGGGGAGGCTGGAGGATATAAAAATGACTCTGCGTAATACTTTTTAATGGGCATCCAACACCCACGCGACCATACCTATATGCCCAGAAATAATAATTTAGTAAATTGTGGTCAGCTTAATAGATTATCTCTTAATCACTGAATGTGCCAATCTAGTGGTGAGCAAGTATATTTTTAATCTTATTTAGTAAATGTAAAAAAGTAATCACATAAACGGAAGTCTTTATAAATGAGCGGAAGTTAATTTATCAAAATCTCATCCATTGATTAGAGAGGACGACGAAGAATATGCCAGCATCTTCAATTGCCAACCCTAAGATTGAAATTTATGATTAAAAGGTGATTAATTGTGCCCATTGTCAATAGGTGTACGCCTTTCGACGTAATTAAGAAAATTTCTACATCCTTTCTCCACATGTTCCTATATGAGTTAGGGCTCGATGACTCACGATAGTGGATAGTCTATTGTATGGTAAACATGGGATAGTCAGCTCTATTTTGCTGGACTTTTTATTATGCATAATAGTTGGATTTAAATTCATCTTTTTATAGCATAGATTTAAATTTGGGAGTAACAACTGTATAATATAGATTGATTTATAATGGCTCTAACATAAATTTAAATCTATAAAAAATAATAAATTTTAAATTTATAAATTTAAATTTTATTCAATAAATTTGAAGTTTTTATATAATTTTATTCAATAAGTTTGAAGTTTTTATATAATTTTATTTCTAAATTTTAATTTTTTAAAATTTATAATTTAATTTTTTTATATTTTTTAAATTTATAATTTTATTTTTTTAAATCTATAATTTAAATTTATTTTTCTTTACAATGAACAATGTTCTTTGATATTTATATATTTATTAAATTTTCATATTAGATCCTACTTAATAGGTAGTTAGTGTTTAAGTATTTATTACATTTTTCATATTAAAAGAATTTGTATATGAGAAAAATTAATGAAAAATGATTAACTAATGGTGATTGTTGTATTTTAGTGGTGGAAATTAGTCACTTCACAGTTTTTTATTTATAATATATTAATTAATATATAAACTAGAAATTAATTTATTTGATTTATAATATTTTAATTAATAAAAGTACACATGATGCTATCACTCTCATATTTCCTATTTTGATATTAACTAATATTTAGCACAACCACATTGAAGTAAAAAGTGGTTGGTATACGTCCATAAATGTTATTAAGGTGAAAATCCTTATTAAGGTGAAAATAAAGTTGATAAGTATATATCAACCACTTTTTACTTAATCTGTAAATTATATTGTTGGTAAAAATAAAATGCAAGATGAAAATTATAAAAATTAAAATTAAAATTACAATGGAAACCTAGAGATAAACCCTTAAATGGATATAAACCATTGCTTCAACTTGTGATAGTCCGGTATCAAAGTTTTGAAAGAAATAGAATATTTTTTTTTTTATTTCTATTTTACCATACATCTATAAGTGTTTAGGGTTATCACAGTATTGAAATATGGCCATTGCTACTTTGTTTCCTTATCAAATGGATTCGGAAATAATATAAGAATACGGATAATAATTATCAAATACTAAGCAGAGTTAATGGATTTAGCAATAATGGATTTGGGAAACCATAATTTTACTTGGTAGAATCGTGTCCCCAAAGCCTATGATCTGGCTCAAGGGGAGAAGTTTCCATCTCTCACATTTCTAAAGAAAGTGGCATTGAATGTCATGGAGCTTCCCTTGTCCAGAGCAATTCGCTTCGACCCCTTGGCACAAGAAGGGCATTCAGATTGAAGATAACTCAGATATGTCGTATTGATTTTGGGATATGTGTTACATGTTGATGTGAAGTTGTAAAGAAAGTTGCTAAAAAACTGCAGTCGATTTGTCCCATCTTATGCGATCCTAAATGTCAAAAGAAAAATCAACAAAAAATAATTATCTTTGAAAAATCTACGATTATCACTACGAAATGAAAAAGGCATGCGGTTTTGGCTGTGAGGCCTTTGTCTGAGAACTTCTTCTTTAGTACGGTAACGGAATCAGACAGTGTCAACAAATTAACTGCGACCAACAAGGAGGATACCAGCCCGTCTCTCTTTAATGGATTTGACAAATCCTAAAATCTTAAAAACTAAACCCTAAATCAAAAGCAAATGTCACACCAAAAATTTTGGTTTGGTTTCAGTTAGGCCACATGAGATCGTTCAACACTTTGAAGGATCTGCTACAGGAATTATGTGCCCACAAGAGTCACACCCAAAAAAATGCAGACCCTGATTAAACTTAACAAAAATGATAGAATACAAAAAAATGAATATCAATCAAAGAAACTACAGCAATCGACCTCACACTCAAGAAAAAAGAATTACTCTGTTTCTGAATACTCATGTCTATGCTTTATTTCTGAAAGAAAAGAGATACAGAGTACCTCTGTTACAACTGTAAATCAAAGAGGGAAAGAGAGCATCCTCTGTTCCACAAAATGCCAAAGAAAAATCTCTCTAACAGACAACAAAAAAGTCTTTCTCTGCACAACATTCGTTCACTCAAAAAAACTCTTTTTGATGGAAAAATAACCTAACAGTTAAATAGCAGAACTGAAATTATAATGCAGCGGATAGGAGTCAAAACGTGGCAAAGTTTGATCAACACATGGGAGTTACGGTTACACAGCTGGAACAATTGTGATAACTAAATGCCGAAAATTTAGGCATCACGTTTTTTCAATCTACCCCTTGATGTCAAGTTTGAGGATTCCCAATTGTGATCTGAGTTTCTCCAATCGATCCTTTGGAATAGCCTTCGTAAAAATGTCTGCAAGTTGATCTTCAGATTTACAAAATTCAAAAAAGAGAAACTCTTGTTGGACAAGATCTATAATGAAGTGATGACGAATGTTAATGTGTTTACTCCTACTGTGTAAAACTAGATTCTTTGTCATAGAGATTGTGCTTTGATTGTCACAATAAAATTTAATAGGTTTACGAATTTCCATGCCCAATTATTCTAACAATCTTTCCATCCAAATGAATTAAGTGCTTGTAGATGATGTTGCAATGTACTTTGTTTTGGTCGTAGAAAGAGAAACTGTGGGTTGTTTTTTGTTGCTCCAAGAAACAATATTTTCTCCAAAAAGAAAAGCATATCCTGAAGTGTTTTTGCAATCATCCAAGCTACCTTCCCAATCTGCATCTGTGTATGCTACAACATTGAAATTATTAGTAGCATTATAAAACAATCCAAAAAATATGGTACCACTTACATATCTAAGTATTATTTTGGCTTCTTTTCAATGTGACTCATGAGGTTGATTCATGAACCTAGCAACCAGATTTACAGAAAACATAATGTCTGGTCTAGTAGTGGTCAGATACATTAAGCTGTCAACCATGGATCTACAGAGAGTGGCATCACAGAGAGAAGATTCATCTTCTTTCATCAATTTTCTCCCAACAACAAGAGGAGTACTTACAGCTTTACAATTTTGCATGTTAAACCTCCTCAACATGTCTTCAACATATTTGGTTTGGAAAATAGATATACCTTCAATTGTTTGTCTGATTTGCATGCCCAGAAAATATTGCATTTCTCCCAAATCAGACATCTCAGATTCTGATTTCATTTCTTCTTTAAACTCCTTCACAAGTGATATTGAGGTGCCCATAAATATTAATTCATCAACGTACAAGAAGAGAATAATAAAATCTGATCCGATGACCTTTTTGCAGACTACACTTTCAAAAGAACACTTAACAAAACTATGATCATGAAGGTATTTATCAATCCTAGAGTACCAAGCTCTAGGATATTGTTTAAGACCATAAAGTGCCTTCTTAAGCCTATACACCTTATCTTCTTTACCTTCAACAATAAAACCTTGAGGTTGTTCAACATAAACTTCTTCCTTCAAATATCCATTTAAGAAAGCATATTTGACATCCATCTGATAAACTTTCAACTTTAACTGAGATGCAATGGAGAGAAACGTTCTTACTGTTTCAAGTCTTGCTACAGGAGAAAATGTTTCCTCATAGTCAATGCCTTCTTGTTGCACATATCCCTTTGCAACTAAACATGCCTTGTGTTTTGAAATGCTTCCATCCATATTATATTTTAGCTTGTAAATCCACTTTAATCCAATGGAAGATTTTCCATGAGGGAGTTCAACTAACTCCCATGTGTCATTTTATTGTATTTGAGACATTTCATCCTCCATTGCTTTCACCCATGGCTCAACAAAACAAGCTTCTTTAAAATTGACAAGCTCAACATTTGCAGAAGAAACAAGAGCAAAATGATCATTAGCATACCTTGATGTCTCATAAATCTCTTTCAAACTTCTTGTTTTTCTAGGAGGACTAGATGGAGATGTTGCTTGAGAACTTTTTGATGTACTAGATGAAGGAGATGTTGCTTGAGAACTTGTTGATGAACTAGATGAAGATGCCTTTGATGGAGAACCTCTTGTAGATGAACCTGAAATTGTTACTGTAGATGGATGCTTTGATGAATCATTATCATCAAGGATTAAATTCTCAATATGTGGGGTAACCAATTTATCTTCACTTTCATCCTTAAAATAAACTCCCCCTTCATCAAATATCACATCTCTACTTACATAAA